>BLXT01006974.1:0-17725 GCA_019648995.1 Plakobranchus ocellatus | reverse complement strand
CCCCCCCCCCAAAAAAAAAAAAAAAAAAAAAAGAAAAAGAAACAACCGTAGACTTTCTACCGACAAGGCAGTCTTCATACAAGTTTGTGCTGAGATCTAATCTGACATTGATATCTATGTCTGTCCGGAGGATCAGTGGTGGCAGACTGCATTTATTTGTGTTGAGATCTAATCCAAGATTGATATCTATGTCTGTCCGGAGGATCAGTGGTGGCAGACTGCATTTATTTGTGCTCAGATCTAATCCAACATTCATATTTTGTCTGTCCGGAGGATCAGTGGTGGCAGACTGCATTTATTTGTGCTCAGATCTAATCCAACATTGATATCTTTGTCTGCACTGCATTTACTTGTGCTGAGATCTAATCCAACATTGATATCTTTGTCTGTACTGCATTTATTTGTGCTGAGATCTAATCCAACATTGATATCTTTGTCCGTACTGCATTTATTTGTGCTGAGATCTAATCCAACATTCATATTTTGTCTGTCCGGAGGATCAGTGGTGGCAGACTGCATTTATTTGTGCTGAGATCTAATCCAACATTGTTTGTCCCGAGAATCAGTAATGGCAGACTGCATTTATTTGTGCTGAGATCTAATCCAACATTGTTTGTCCCGAGAATCAGTGATGACAGACTGCATTTATTTGTGCTGAGATCTAATCCAACATTGTTCGTCCCGAAAGTCAGTAATGGCAGAATGCATTTATTTGTGCTGAGATCTAATCCAACGTTGTTCGTCCCGAAAGTCAGTAATGGCAGACTGCATTTATTTGTGCTGAGATCTAATCCAACATTCATATTTTGTCTGTCCCGAGAATCAGTGGTGGCAGACTGCATTTATTTGTGCTGAGATCTAATCCAACAATGTTCGTCTCGAGAATCAGTGGTGGCAGACTGCATTTATTTGTGCTGAGATCTAATCCAACGTTGTTCGTCCCGAAAGTCAGTAATGGCAGACTGCATTTATTTGTGCTGAGATCTAATCCAACGTTGTTCGTCTCGAAAGTCAGTAATGGCAGACTGCATTTATTTGTGCTGAGATCTAATCCAACATTGATATCTTTGTCTGTACTGCATTTATTTGTGCTGAGATCTAATCCAACATTGTTCGTCTCGAGAATCATTAATGGCAGACTGCATTTATTTGTGCTGAGATCTAATCCAACGTTGTTCGTCCCGAAAGTCAGTAATGGCAGACTGCATTTATTTGTGTTGAGATCTAATCCAAGATTGATATCTATGTCTGTCCGGAGGATCAGTGGTGGCAGACTGCATTTATTGGTGCTCAGATCTAATCCAACATTCATATTTGTCTGTCCGGAGGATCAGTGGTGGCAGACTGCATTTATTTGTGCTCAGATCTAATCCAACATTGATATCTTTGTCTGCACTGCATTTATTTGTGCTGAGATCTAATCCAACATTGATATCTTTGTCTGTACTGCATTTATTTGTGCTGAGATCTAATCCAACATTCATATTTTGTCTGTCCGGAGGATCAGTGGTGGCAGACTGCATTTATTTGTGCTGAGATCTAATCCAACATTGTTTGTCCCGAGAATCAGTGGTGGCAGACTGCATTTATTTGTGCTGAGATCTAATCCAACATTGTTCGTCCCGAAAGTCAGTAATGGCAGACTGCATTTATTTGTGCTGAGATCTAATCCAACATTGTTTGTCCCGAGAATCAGTGATGCCAGACTGCATTTATTTGTGCTGAGATCTAATCCAACATTGTTCGTCCCGAAAGTCAGTGATGACAGACTGCATTTATTTGTGCTGAGATCTAATCTAGCATTGATATCTTTGTCCGTCCCGAGGATCAGTGATGCCAGGCTACATTTATTTGTAAAATGTAAGCAGCATGATATATACACTATTAGTATGTTTTCATAAAAAATCATGTTACTCCATCTTGATTAGTTCTATGAACTCTATGAAAAACCATGTGGTTTTTTTTTTTCCCTTGGTGTCCAAAGAAACTAGCATGATATTAATCTTTTATAGTTTACACCAACATCTGACAGTGAAGGTGTAGAAGTAGAAAAGTTCTATGAAGAAATAGAAAAAGCAAAAGGCTATCTAAAATTCCAGGACATCATAATAGTTATAGGAGATTTCCATGCACAAGTTGGGGATGAAAGCATAGAAGATGTTGTTGGGCCCAGTGGTATAGGGACTATAAATGAGCGTGGAAATAGGCTAATTGAATGGTGTCAAGTCAACGATTTTACCATCACAAATACTTGGTTTCAAAACCACCCTAGGCGACAGTGGACTTGGAAGAGCCTCGGAGATAGAAATAGAAACAAAATAGATTACATCCTCATTCAGAAAAGATTCCGAAACGCTATCAAAACATCGAAGTCACTGCCGGGGGCAGACTGTGATTCAGATCATATTCCACTAAACTGAGTAATGTGTAAATTTCAGATAATACTTAAGAAATTAAGAAATGAACTCACTAAAATCTGATGAAAAACTAAAAGACAAAATTGCTGAAACTGTGCATAACAAATATGAAACTCTAAAAAATATCTCAGAAGTAGAAGAATTATGGACAGAAATGAAAAATTCATTTAGTGAAATCATAGAGAAAAACGTTCCCCAAAAAGATAAAAAAGAGCATAAGAAATGCAGAAACAAAGAAATGCTCGATTTAATGGAAGAAAGGCACAAATTAAAAAGGGAGTGATTATTTGCACAATCTGTTGTGCCAATAATGAAAAACACGCCTTTCAAATTATTTGCACAATCTGTTGTGCCAATAATAAAAAACCCGCCTTTTGAATTATTTACGCAACCTATTTTCTCTAAAAGGCCTATGCGCCCTAATTATAAGGCCATTCCCTTCTGCTATGCCTGCAAAGCAAGCGCTGAAAAATATAGAAAATGGATTGACATTGATAGAGTAAAATTTCATTTTACTGACTATACTCAATATATCTACACATAACTGTTTAGATAAATTGCATTGAGTCCTTTAAAACATTAGTTTTTACACGGGATTATTGTCACCCGTGTGTCAGTGCACATAAAGTGATGACGTAGATACATCCTAGATGTGCTCTACGTCTCATTGTCTTTGCCATAGTGCATCTTCCACATGGCGGACGTCCGTCTGCGGAATCATGTCAGAAGAGATAACACCAGTGCTTAAAAGCATACAAGAGACGTTAATTAAACTCGAAACAAGAATTTCTGTACTACATGGCCCTCTCCACGCTAGAGCAATATAATAAATATGTTGCAATGTTTCAACAGTATTGTATTGATAATGACACTCATTTTCCACCTGAAAAATGGGAAAGTCAGGCGTGTGTGGCTAATTTTCTAAATCAAAGAGCTGAACTTTCAGAAAGACCAGAATCCCTGTTGAAGACTATAACAGCTGCCTTGAAACATTACTTCAAAGCAATTGACCAAAATTTTAACTGGGAAAGTATAGAAAGCTTTGTGAAAGCTCTAATCAAAGCTAATACTAAAAGACCGGCAGGTAGAACCAAAGTCATGCCTATTCAAAGTTTTATGAATCTTTTTGAAAGCTGGGGTCCTAACAGGGATTTGTGTCTGAAAAAGTTGAGACAAAAAGCAATAACTTTACTCGCCCTAGCTGAAATGTGCAGATTTTCTGACCTCGCTCTTAGAGTCGGCTTGTTTAGAAACCAGGTTCTTTTTAAACCAAATGGCTGCTTAGTCGTACAGTTTTTTGGCACTAAAAATGATTCGGACAGACATGGATTTGAAGTGCAAATAGATCCATCCTCGAACCCACTTACAGACCCGGTCAGCTGCCTTAGGGAATATATTGAGAAGACCTAAATCCACGTGGGTGTCACCGGCCCATTGTTTGTAAACACTAAGCCTCCTTATATGGCTATGTCTGCTGCATCTGTGTCATCGGTCTTGCGCGACAGCATGAAGGACGCGGGACTTGGTCCGGAATTCACCGCTCGGTGCTTCCGACCCACAGGCGCCACAGCAGCAGTGTTGGGCGGTGTGGCAGCCCATACAGCGAGGTCACTAGGCCGTTGGAAGACAGACAATGTGTTTTTTTAATAGATACGTCTTCCCCCTTGATCCAGATTCTATAACAGACAAAATGTTTTCGGTAAAACTGACGTAGACTTTTACCTATTGTTTTGATGTTTTAAGTCCCTGATGAGCTTGTTACTGGTATTATATTTTATTGTTAAGGCTTGTAGTGCCAATTTCTGATACCGCATTATTTCTGTTTTTAAGTTTAGTTCCTTACTAGATCTATACCAATACACTGTAGTTTGTTCTTTGTCAGTTACAGTTTTCATTTTTTTTTTATCATCGCAAGTTCGCGAGCAGACATAATTTTTATTTTGAGAAACATGCCCTAATCTGAGGCGTAAACCTGGAAATGCTTAGATTTATTTTATGCCACTGTCTTTTGTTTTTGTTGTTTTGTGTTCAGCAAGACGTCGTATTATGTAGATGACTCTATTTTTGCATTGTTTGTTTTAACTCTCCATTTAGGCATACTTGTTTTCATTTATTTGTTGTTTATTAAATAAATGAGTTAAAACTGACACACTGGTGACTTTAGTTTGTAATGACTGATGTTTAGTTCTAGGTCTGATAGGCCAAACGTAATGGACACTACATTCAGTGGGCTGGTATAAAATATATTGTAAGGTGCATGAAAATTATGCCACAAAAATGATTATTATTTAGTGTCATTGTTCTATCATTACCGTTTGAGTTATCTGCAGAGAGAAAATAAATTGAAAACTTTCATGCCCCGTAGGGTACTTGATACTTGGCTGCTTTGAAAGTTTTTTAAGAAGCCTAAGGATGATTAAAATGGCTCCCTAATTTAATATAAAATTGGTGGTGAGTGTACAGGTCGATGATGACAATCATCACAATGGTGGTGATGACGATAATGATGATGATGAGTTGGTATGGTGATGGAGTTAATGCTAATGACGATGGTGCAGGTGATGAGGATGCTGATGGCGATGATAATGGAACATTGATGATGGCAAAGAAAGCGAGTTATAAAGACAGATATATAACGATGGTGATGATGATGAGAATAATTATCATGATAGAGATGGTGGTGGTGATGAATGTAGGCCTACTACATGTAATGATTATGATGGTGCAAGTGATGATGACGATGATTGTGTTTGGTAATGTTCTGATGAAATGGGAAGTCAATTAATAGTATTACTGAAATGACAATTTTACCTTTATCTTACCTTCGATTGCATTGCACTTTGTACAATTGATCAGCGAATGTTCTGTTTATTGTAAATCTACAACTTTCAGTAATGTAAAATGTTTTATTAATAAACAAAAGTAGGCCTACTGCAAACACGAATAATAATCCCACATGATGTAACCTGCCACTGAATGGCCATTAGGCATTGATAACGTGAATACGTAAATTATCTACATGTATCGATTAACTCAGTCAAGACCTTGTAAATAAGCATGCGGGGGTCTTTGATTGAAATAGTTTGCAGGTTTGAAGAATAGCTCTTGGTCTCACTCTCAGACATAAAATCGTTAGCTAGCCTGCTATTCTTGCACTGTGACATTTTTGGCTCGTGACATAAGGAGATGGGTACAACTTTTTAAATACATGGGGATTTTTTTGTAATATATGTTAATTTTGAATTTGTGTAATAGTGATTTGTAACACAAAAAAAGGTCGATTGAAGCATTCTGAGAGCCTCAGTATCTAGAGTGGCTTCATTTGAACAATGTTAGAAAATTAGAAGTCACTGTGCTGTTTTTGGCACACGATATGCGGCGAAGGTTTTTATTAATAAGATTTGTCTCCATTGTTTTTTGTAGTGAGTATGTTGTCTTCCCTCAGAAGTCACAAACCTCTGGAGATCAAAAAAGAAGAAAAAAAAATTCTCGCAATACATTCCGTCCAATCACATGTAAAAGGTAAACCTGCAGTTGTTTTTCATAATTAATCACTTAATAAGTTTTAGTATCAAAAGTCATCCACTCATGTGCATGAACGGAGTGCTGAAAATCATGAATTAGATACCACTTACATTGACACTGACACCCAGTAACAGAGTCTCATAATGCAACGTGAAATGAAAACCTTTCAATATGCATACTGCCACTGGTAACCCTAGTAATACGTTTATCAATATAAAAAAGGAATTTAAAAAATGAGTTCAGCCACAACTACCCTCAAAAGAATCTGATCTTTTAGAGTTATGAATAGGAAATGAAGTCAAGCTGATCATACAGCAGGGAAAAGAGTTAACGAATGTGGGGCCAACCGTTCCAGTCCCTATGTATGGCATTGTTAGTTATTCCTAAGTAAATAAATTTTAGTTACGAAGTACATCGGGACCAAAAAATGTGATTGATTTGAGCAAGAACTTATTCTAACAGAGTTGATTTTAAATGAATTTTTGTAACACAACAAAAAAAGGTCGATTGGAGCACTGAATAATATTAATTTTTTCTGTAACATGTAATATTTTTTCACAACCGAAGTCTCAACAGGTTGTGCCAATAATGAAAATAGGTCCATTTCAGTTATTGACACAACAGGTTGTGCCAATAATGAAAAATAGCCCATTTGGGTTATTGGCACAACAGGTTGTGTAAATAACATCGGCCAATTAAAAAATGTAGAAGCCAAATACAAATACCTAAATAGAAACATCAAAATAAAATGCAATGCAGCGAAAGTAGAATGGATTAATCAACAGTGTCAGGAAATAGAGAAAAAGCAAAATATAGACGGAAAATTCGTGCATGCTAAAATTAAGGATGTCAGGGGTAAGAAAATCAAATGCAGTAGCCCTGGCTGCATCAAATCAAAAGATGGAACAATGCTAATGGAAAAGAAGGAAATACTAAACAGATGTTCAGAGTATGTTGAGGATCTTTATAGAGATGATAGGTGCGAAAAACCAAAAATAAAGAAAAACATATAAGGCCCAACTATCCTTGAAGAAGCAGCAATAAAGAAAATGAAAAATGGAAAAGCCATGGGACCAGATAATATACCAGTAGAAATAATTAAAGCATTAGATAATTTAGGAATAGATCTGACTACAAAACTTCTTAATGCAATATACGATAGTGGTACAATTCTAGAAGATCTTTGTAAATCTGTTTTTATAGTACTGCCTAAAACAAAAGGAGCAACAGAATGTGAATTTCATAGAACATTCAGTTTAATGAGCCATTTTACAAAAATCCTGTTACGCGTTTTGATACATAGTATGCGTAAGAGTATAATACCAGACATATCCCCAAAATAGTTCGGCTTTATGCCTGATAAAGGGACTAGAAATTCAGTGTTCACTATGTCAATGCTTATGGAAAGATATATAGAAATACAAAAAGATCTCCACATCTGTTTCATTGATTATTCTAAAGCTTTTGACAAAGTAAAACATGTAGAGCTGTTTCGTATACTAGAAAAATTAGACATCGATGGGAAAGATCTGAGAGTAATTAGAAATTTATACTGGGATCAGACTGATCTGTAAGAATTGAAGGAGAACATAATGATTTCAAACCCATCAAAAGAGGTGTGAGGCAGGGATGTGTAATGTCTCCTGATCTTTTTAACTTATATGGTAAAATAATCTGAAGGAATCTTGATGGTATTTCAGGCTTAAAAATAAATGGAGAGAATCTTAATAATCTCAGGTATGCAGATGGTACAGTTTTAATAGCAGAATCTGGCAAGCAACTCCAAAAACTTCTAGATACTGTAGTTTTAGAGAGCGAAAGAATGGGCCTGTCTTTGAATATAAAGAAAACAATGTATGGTCATCTCAAAGAAATCCTTTAACCCCGAGTGCAATCTCGTTTGCAAAGGCGAAAAAATCAAACAAGTTACAAAATTCAAATATCTAGGTTACCTGATAACATCAGATGGCAGATGCACAAGTGAAATCATTAAAAAAAAAAAAGAATAGACATGGCTAAAGATACATTCTACAAAATTAAACCTACACTGGCAAAAAGAAATCTAAGTATAACAACCAAAAAAAGGGCAATTAAAACATATGGTCAGTGCTTTTGTATGGTAGTGAGTGTTGGACAATAAACAAAGAAATAGAAAGAAAAAACTAGAATCAGTTGAGATGTGGTTTATCAGAAGAATCATGAGGATATCATGGTAGGAAAAAAAGTCAAATGAATTAATTTTTAAAGGGGCTAATCTTGAGCGATCACTAATTAAAACCATTAGACAGAGGCAATTACAGTTTTTAGGCCATATTTGCCTACATAACGGTTTAGAACACTTAGCAACCACTGGAAAGATCGAAGGCAAACGCAGTAGAGGTAGACAGAGAATAACTCTTATTGCAAATCTTAAGTCATGGGCAAAAGGCAAGGGTAGCAATAACAACTTTATAAGGTTAACTGAGAATAGGTATGAGTGGAGGAACATGATCGCTAATGTCTGTTCCAGACAAGGTACTTGATGATGAGTTTACATCAAGATGATTGGGAGAATGAGAGGCTAAATGCGGTATTTTTTTATCTCAGAAAATTTCAGAATTAATCCGTTCTTTGTAAAAATATCTCCATGGTGGGTTTGTGGGGAGAGAGATTTCGTCATGTTGCTGCCCATTTTACCGTACTCAGTTCAGGGCCTAATGGAGAAAACCTAATAAAATGATTGGCTGGTTTCCAGCACTAGTTTAGAGCAAGAAATATATTTTTTTCTTGTTCTTTTTTAGTCATAACTGATGATACGCCACGAAAAGATTGCTTAAGCATTAAGTTTAGTATTAAAACAGTTTGTCTAAATACGTGTAAGTAATGTACAGTCAGACGAAGCAATATTGGCAGCACCATGATGAAATGCTGTTTCTGTATCTGCTTTAGTCAGACCAAGAAATATTGTCAGCATCATGATGACATGCTGTTTCTGTATCTGCTTTAGTCAGACCAAGCAATACTGAAAGCACCATGATGACATGCTGTATCTATATCTGCTTTGGGGCGTCCGTACCAAGAAATATTGGCTGCATCATGATGACATGCTGTTTCTGTATCTGCTTTTGTCAGACCAAGCAATATTGGCTGCACCATGATGACATGCTGTTTCTGTATCTGCTTTAGTCAGACCAAGAAATATTGTCAGCATCATGATGACATGCTGTTTCTGTATCTGCTTTAGTCAGACCAAGCAATACTGACAGCACCATGATGACATGCTGTTTCTGTATCTGCTTTAGTCAGACGAAGCAATACTGACAGCACCATGATGACATGCTGTTTCTGTATCTGCTTTAGTCAGCCACCAAGCAATACTGACAGCATCATGATGACATGTTGTTTCTGTATCTGCTTTAGTCAGCCACCAAGCAATACTGACAGCATCATGATGACATGTTGTTTCTATATCTGCTTTGGGGCGTTGGCGTTTGACTTTCATTCTTATATCCACATAGAAATTTTCTTGAAGATACTTTCTCTTTTCTCTGTTTGTATTTGCTGGTATATGTGTATTCTTATTAGTGTATGCAAATGCGTGTATGTGGTTTTCTTTAGTATACCTGTTATAATTTATTACGTAGAGAAGAGAACTATTTAAGTGCAAAAAAGTGCTGATTCTATAACTATATAACTTTTAATCAAAGCATGGCTGCATTATTGTATTTTTATACATAGTGATGAGTTCTTATGCTGTTCCACTATTAAATCATTGAAAACTCTACGTAGAACTTACACAAGCTACAGATGTTAATGTTTGTGTGTGTATGCGGTTTTTTTTTAAAATCTTTTGACTCTATAGTGCATTTCGTATTATATTGGCATGAAAGTATCTTTCGATGTTATATCGATTATATGGGTGTTCTAATATATCGAAATACAAAAATAAAATGATCATTGTTGTCTTTTTTATGATAAGCCCACCTCTCTTCTATCTGAACTACGTTTTCAAATTGTTATGCACTTATCCAGTATAAGTAGAGGTACCCTACACAAACTATTTCTTGTTTATGAAATGTTGCGTCAAAAAATGGTGTGAAAACTCCTCAGCAAAGAGTTTTATAAAAATAACTTGCACTAAAAAGCTTAAAAGAATATTGAGAAGACCATAAAAAATCGATATAAGATTAATAAGAGAAATGGTTGGGAAACATGTCGACAGAAGAATATGTTTCATTGACAAATTCGTACAAATTATTTGAGGCTTGTTGTAAATGTCGATGTAAGACATATCGATATAGGTTGAGTGCACAGTACACTAAATAATATATACCTTTTTTTCTTGGTTGAATCTCTTTTAATTTCTCTTCAAAACGGCAGTATTCTTGCAGAGTCGTTTATTTTTTTCCTTTTGTTCAAAATCTAGTACATTTAATTAGCACGGTGTCTTTACAATAGCGCTGGAGGGATAAAATCGTTTCACCTCACCAGCCTATTCGTATAGCTCATTATTAGCAAAGAACCACGGCTTACTTAACTGACAGGCATAACCAACATGCGGCATCACACAAAATGTGGAGGCGGTGATAAATTTATCTAAGAAGTCGTTATCTCTCATACAAAATTTGAACTCATTCTGTTCTGTGGCCTAGAGTTTGACGAGACAAAATTCAAAGTGCACACACATATTTATATACTTATATTTGTGTACTTTGAATTTTATGTCACGTAAAACTCCTGAGCCACTAACAGAATAACTTCAAATTTTGCATGAAAGATAAGCTGTGGCGAAAGGGTGCATTGTTTTGGTCAAGAAGTCCAGATTCTACCTCCTTCTACTTTTTTGTTTTTACATTGTTTCCTCAAATTTATACACGTCAGAATTTTACGATTAGCCATCTTGCTAAATTTCAAATGTATAGGCCTAAATTTCCGATTTATAATTATTATCGAAATCATAGAGATAATGGCTTTTATTCAGGGCTGCATTGGAAGCGAAACTTTATAAAATAATCTAGCTAAATCAAGGCCTCATTGTCAAGATCTAGATAGGCCTGATTAGGCCTACATATCTAGATTCAAAGCCTTATTATAGCTTTAGATCCAAGAGAATCTAGATCTGGGGACGATTCTATGAGAGAGTGGTAAGTTACTCCGGGAGTAAAGAATATTTGTTTGGGAGTAGACTAACACCGAAGTTGGACTTACGCTTGTACGCGTTTTATGAAAAAATTTAATTCTAGAGTATCCAACTACAAGAGTATTTTCTTTGGGGCGTAATTTTAGGCACGATTTATTTTTATCTCTATGGGTATTTCCGATTTTAAAATTATAATTTGGGAATATCCGTACATTGGAGAGATGCAAGGAGGAAAAACATTGTGAAAGTTGCCAAAATAACTGTAATAAATCTAGTTTAGTCATATTTTATCTAAAAAGAAACATCAGATCAAATTTAAGAAATCGAGCTTTTAAAATTTACGTCATCTACTTTTTTTAAAATCCCAATCAAAACATAATTGTCAAAGATTAAAGTTGTTTCGATTAAAAAAAAAGATCAAACTTAGCAGACTCAATGCACCTATTTAAGGTTTTCTCTTCTTAGTCAAACTTTCTGTTTGTCTACCATCTCTGCAGTCTCTCAATTTTCAAGGAAAACACACAATAAAAAAAAATATTACTCTAAACACATTCTACAAGCATATCAAACAATATAACAAAATGTAAAAAAGTTCATTTCATTTTTACTTTTTATTGTTGCAGTCTCAATTCAATTTAATATAAAATTTCAAATATCGTCCTTTTTTTCCTGAAGACAAGTTTCTCAGCAGAGAGAGAGAGAGAGAGAGAGAGAGAGAGAGAGAGAGAGAGAGAGAGAGAGAGAGGGGAATGAACGCAAGACCATGTGTGTGGTGTGTGTGTGTGGGGGGGGGGGGGGAAACTGATGAAAACATGTATTTACAGGCAAGCTCCTTTAAGGAAAATATTGAGAACAGATCAATCATACAATTGATACATGTAAAGGGAATGTATAATTTATTATGGTCACAATTCATTGATATGGCATTAAATGTTCATCAACTGCAGGGGATATCAAATCCTCATAATCATAGGAGATAAAATTATCAAATAGTCCCCTTCTCTTCAAGACTTAAACTAAGAAATTTTGGCATGAGACAGAGGAAACATGCATTGAAATTTTTTTAATGGGAATGCTTATCGATCTATTTATATCATAAGGTTTATCTTGTTTCTTAATAAGTAAATAAGGTATCTCAGTGATGTTTGATAACATATCAAGTTGGTTTATAATCTAAAAGAAATATATGTCCTCGTTGAAAAAAAGAGAGCTCCAACTTCTGACAAGATCTATACACTAAGCACTTTAACACACTGTTCATGACAACAAAGAACGAGGGTCAAATGGTAAAAGCACATGCACTTTGTAACAATCTATGATGATGCAAACTTTTCCTTTCCTTTTTCAAAGACTTTGTAACAGTCTATTGCTGTATGTGATGTAAACTTTTCCTTTCCTTTTCTAAGTAATGATTTCTCCCACATTTTGTAACAATAACATCCCATCAATTTGTGCCTCAAATTTCCAGAACTTTATGTGTGACCACTTGCTTGGTTCAATTCAACTGTAAAACAGCAAGAAAATATCGTACTGTGAGAAAATATCAAAAGACATTGAAATACTATATTTTTTTATATATTCTGCCATTTTTTTTCGCTGCAAATGATTTATTTAAAAAAAAATCGTCAGATATATGGGTCTTGATTTCCTCGAAAGTAGCCTTAGCTTTTACTTCATTACCATAGATATTCTTAACAATATAGTTGAGGTTTTTGTTGATATTGTGTTAAGTTTTCAAGTTTTTGTTGTTTTTTTTTTATTTGGGGCAAAAAGATACTCTTAAGGTCTCTTAGAATCCTTCTAATGCTTTCTAGAAAATGCATCTTAGAAAACAGCAAAATTTGAAACGATTTGAGCTTCATATTGATACATTTGTACAAGAATAAAGATTGTGAAAATTGCATAATTGGCTCATCGATGTTTAAGATGACTGTCAATACCAGCACATAACAGATTTACTTGCAGATCAAAATTTTTCTTCAATAACTTTTCCCCACTACTTTGATATTGGTGAACTTGGTGAAAATTGAAAATGCTTCGCAAATGGCGAATTCCATAGAGCATGGCTGGCCATTTACTTGAAAAAGTAAATTTTGGTCAAAATTCAAAATCGATAAAGTATAAAGTATTATATATGTCCTGAAAGCTGGTGATGTGCAGAATTCAGATATATAATTTTCATGAGCAGCAGCGTCTTGTACGAGGAGTAATAAGGCGACAGAGTTATCTACCCTTAATTTGTAAAAAAAATTATTCTTGACCAAATTGAGTCTAAAACTGGCTTAAAAAACTACTAAAGTACTCAAATTCTAAATATATTGTTGTCTAGAACCTATCTCAACTGTTTAGGGGTTCTTTCAATATAATATGGCAAAATTGAGTCATAGGGATAGAAAAAAATTGACGCCACCCTTGTATCGTACATTGTCACATCAAAATATTTGAAATTATTTTAAAAAATGATATCCAGGCAAAAGAAAATTGTACAAATTGATATAAAACAAACATAAAATGAAAAAAAGGAATATTTGAAACTTAAAAAGGCATTTTTACTTGAAAAAAGTATTTTTTTTATTTTTTTTTTATTTTGGCAGGACATATTGTTGGGTTGCAAAGAGCCAGAATGGATCTGTAACAACCATATAGGCTCTTTTTTTAAATATTTTTATCTTCACATGTAAGCACCTGAGTTGTTTCAAAAATACAGCATTTTTTTTTAAGTAAATCCAATTTTATATTAAAATTTGTCAGAAAATCTCTTAATTTGTTTTTATTTTTGAATTAAGGGAAGGAACCTCGGAGCGCACAAAAGGGAAAGAACCCAGCGCAATTTTCTCAAACGTTTTTCTTTAATTTTTTTAAATTTAAATTATTCATATAATGATTTTTTAACAGTATAATAATTAAGTTTACATTGTATTTAAACATTTTGCTCAGTTTCATGTCTGTGAAGTGTATAGGTATTTATTTCCTTGTTTTTGTTTGTAATACATGCATTATGATGTTGTCCACTAAGTTAAGTTTAGAACTTTTTCTCGCGATTTTTTTTTTAAAGACATTTTATCTTTTTTCTTTTTAATGGCAAATCAGCTAATTAGTAGTTTGAACTAGATGACTTATGGGGAAAAAATAATTCTCAATGTTTTAACAAATCTAAATCTAGATTATACGGTAAATTTTTACCTAAGGTCATATCTGGTTTTTGCTTACAAGTTAGTGTCTTTTACACGAATTTTGGTGCGATTTAAACGAATTCGACAATGTTTTTTGCGCAAATGAGGCCCTTTATTAATAAAACAGAAATCTTTGAAAATGCTGAGTCATAAAATTTTGGGAAAATCAAGGGGGCTAGCCCCCCTGAAACCCCCCAAATAACCTCATTTGCGCTTTAAAAAGGGCGAATTCGTTTACATCGCACCAAAATACGCGTAAAAAACACTAACATATAACCTGTCAACACAAAGTATCCATTAAACTGTCACTAAACTAGTTCCGATCTTACCTTAAACAAGTTCAAGTTCGTCACCTGATGACGTCACCTCCCCTTCTGGGTCAGTTCTTACCCTCCCGCCCTGTGGTGGGTATAAGCGGGCTGCCTCTTTTAGAAAATAATGAACACGGTTTTTTTTATGTGATATTGGGGTCGCTTATGAAGATGTACCGTGCTAAATATTGGTAAAGATACGAGGAGCGTATTCCTGGCCTTTTCACGTGGTCTTTAATGTCTCTCCACAGACGCTCAATATTTTGCGTGTGTATGGCTGTGTTGTCCGGGTCCACAATATTTGCCATTCTTCTCCTAGCTAAATTGCTCTTATATAAAGATTATATCCTGACTTTTCTCCAAATAATCTTTGATTTCATAAACCTGAGATTGTGTGCAGAAAAAGACAAGATATAATCTTTATATTTTTAACTTTATTATGTTTATTATAAGATCTAGATCTATAAATTAGCCTTGACAACTTGTATAATTTAAATGAATTTTTTGTACTGTCTATCGACAGAAATATTCGTAGACGTATATTGATTAAATTAAACTTTTTAAAGTAATTTAATCTTTGTTAGCCCAGGCCATCTTCAGTCTCTCCAGAAGTCTAGATTATATCTTGGTTCTATCCCTAGTTTAAGATTTCAAGATCTAGAAGATCTAATTCTACATCTAGATTCAGACTATCTATACTAGACTAGATCTAGGCGCCGAAAGCCAGGAAAATAATGCCGACTAGGTTTAGGCTAAATTTACTGATATTCTTTAAGCCTAGAAACTTATTCTTGAGATATTGATATCTAGAAAGATCGAAGTTTCCGCTGAAAAACTACGAGACAGTCTCAGGGTTTTAGACTGATTTTTTCTATCTTTGTGTTTTGAAAGATGCCATTAGTCCTAACTTCAGTGCAAGTAGGGTAGGCTAGATCCACTAGATCAACGCCACTAGACTTCATCGATACCAAATATTTCAAAGATATCCAAATTTCTTTTACAATATTTATTTCTTTGCCTTCTACCACCATTGCATCTTCAAGATTCTTAAACTTATTTCAAAGATATCCAAATTTCTTTTACAATATTTATTTCCTTGCCTTCTACCACCATTGCATCTTCAAGATCCTTAAACTTATTTATCTGTTTCTGGGAGTGCGGTATTTGTATACATTTTTTACTTCTAAAGATATCCTCGACACCGTTACGTTGAGAAGTTAAATTAGGCTGAGCAAAAATACTTTTAAATTATCCAGTAAAAAAAAAAAATAAATGTTGATACCACAGTTCCTGAATTTTGAATCGACGGAGCGGCAACCATTTTGTTTTAAGAATTTTGAGACATTTGCGCTGGCGTAAGTGAATGTACACCCGGAATTTTTTAGCACAAATTTTTTGGGAAGATACGCCCGATAAATGCTACGCCCGCGTCTCATAAAATCGGCATTAAAAAGTTACTCCCCCGTCCTAGGAAACTTCGCCCGAAATAGAAGATACTCCCGAGTATCTTGATCTTATAAAATCATTCCCAGATGTGCGTCTTATCAAGGCGTAGAAATAGGTTTCTTTAGTTCGAGAGGCCGTTACATTCTTGATGGTGTCCCCTCCATGTCACGGTAGGGGGATAAGATGAGAAGGGACGATGTGAAGTAATATGCTCAGTAAGAACAGACGACGGCTGCAACTTCTTTTTTTTTTTTGGGACCAAGCCCCATATAATATAACATAACATAACATAATATAATATAATATAATATAATATAATATAATATAATATAATATAATATAATATAATATAACATAATATAATGTAAAATTATAATTAAACATGGCGGTTTTATTTCAAAAGGACGATGGTGAGAATTTTATGCTGAAATATTCCTAATATAGCCTTTGCTTCTTGACTACCATTAGATTAGACCTAGTATTTAAACATCTACATTGGTCTAGTTATAGATAGTTCGTCAGTCTACTTCCTTATAGTTATAGATACGATCGAATTTCCAATCCGCTCAAGGACGGTATTTAAAGACTAATACAATTTCAGTCCACTCCAGGACTCCTTTAAAACGTAATTTGTTTTTAGCCCGTTCCAGGTCTGCCTTTTAAAGGTAGTTTAAACTTTCCGTCCGTTCCACGACTGCCCCTGTAAAATTCAATAACTCGAGGACTTCTTAATACAACATTTGCATAAATTAAATTCTCATTTCTGTATTCAAACTCATAATGCAAGATACTTTCTATTACTTAACGAAAATACATATCGTCAACTCTCAAACATTCAGATTTGGAGTCCTTTATTATTTTAAGCATTTCAACGCTCAGATATAAATGTATATTTAATTCATATAACTTTTCAACATTTGATCGTTTGTAATATTCAATGATTTTGATCATTTAATTTTCCAAATCACTCCGACACAAAGTAATATCGGCAAATATCTGCTAACCAAAATACACTATCGTTTAACCAAATTTATGGTTCGATCATAGCCCAGAGGGCTGCTGCAGAGACAATGCGTTCAAATATAGACAATATTTTACATACCCGATAACCACCTGTCTATACTCCAGCGATTAGGAGACCTTTCCATAAAGGCATCTGGATTGAAAACGCCATCCAAGCGCCTTGCAATCACCAATCGGTGAGCTTTGAGCCTCAATCTCACTTTTCTCGTGTTCCTCCCTGCGCTACCTCAACCTACCTAACAACATTAAATGAAAGTTATGAATAAACAACACAGGGAATCTTCACGGCAAATGTCGTCTGTTTCGTTTTTGTTCTTTCATTTTTACCCTTTGATCTAAGTATGAAATGATTTAACCCCAAATGATACACGAACTAAATGGTTACGGAGGCCGTGCATCATGAGAAAAAATAATAAAAACAGTGAGAAAATGTTGGTTTTATGAGCACTCTATACAAACTTGTTCACAATTCAAATTCTTGAAGTGCTGGCTCAAGTTTAAACGTCGGTATGATAAAGGCTTGTTCTTTTTTTTAAATGTATTGATTGTTTAGGAGTAATCATAACTGAACACTCTTTTTCACTGTTTACTTGAATTTTTTTTCAATAAAAACCTGTAGAATTCATAAAGTTGAAATCCGCAGCTATAACAGCAATTATTTGTTGTTAAACAGAATGTCCCGATTGCTCTCTAAATTAGAAGTTTGCACAC
>BLXT01006967.1:225554-236980 GCA_019648995.1 Plakobranchus ocellatus | reverse complement strand
GGGGGGTCGATTGAAAAGTTCTCTTCTTTATAAACAAAACAAAAAACTAATCAATTTTAATTACATTATTGTATTGGTAAAGCTAAACAGCTTGTGACAGCGAGTCTTGCATCTCAAATGATCAAAGATATCACAACTTTATATATCAATTTGACCTGGTGTTAATGGCAGGTCTACACTTGAACAGAAAGGTGTTTTCAATAACGATGACACGTTTCACAAAAAGAGAAGAAAACCTCGGGAGCATAGTGACATGCAATCGATTTTCTGTTTTCAACTAAAGCGCATTGGAATATTGGAAAACCATGTGAAGGAAATAGGGGGCAGAACATATTTTTAGTCCATTCCAGATGCCATATGGTGTAATGTCGTTGGTTGTTATCACTTATCCTGGCCTCTCATATTGCGACACACCACGCGATTGAATGGGAATTCCAAATGCTGATAAACACGCAGGGCTTATTTTATGAATGCACGCCTGATACTAAACATTATCATCTAAAGCGCATTGATATATGAGTAATTTCAGTACTGTTTATCACAGTAGAGGCGTTCATTTATAGATCAATACTGGCGAGATCAATACTGGTGCTTTATCCAGAAGTTCATCCGGATCTTAAGGGCCAGTGACTGACTTCAAACACACAGGCTGCGGTTAAGATGCCGGTTGTCTATAAAACACTCTAGTCCTGCTAAACATAATTATTATTAGGGGAACCCGTAAGGTAAAGGCTAACTTCGACGGTAGTGTACAGTCAAAGATGCCGATTTATTTATCAACACTGTTGAAAAGCTAAGCAATAATTTCGTTATGAATCCATTAGCTAAAGACAAACTTGTGCGAAAGCTGCCGCTCTCATGTTTTGGCATTGCGAAGTCTTACACTTTACTTGAAAGACTACGTTAATGGTTGTTCGCGAGGTCCATTTAAAACACTGACATTATTCTTTTAAATATATTTTCTTACATGTAATCAGATGTATTCATTTATATCTTTTCCGTTTTCTTTCTGACATAACTGACTCAGAGAAAATATCACGGGAATCACAAACAAAACTCATAAAAAGTATACGACTTTGCTTTGAAAAGCGATTCCTACTGCGAACTTCAAAAAAATAAAAAAAAAGACTATGTTCAAATTAAGAGGCCACATGACACGATCATGATTGACATAGCTCAAAGAGAAGCACCAGAGTATTGTCAGTCAAGGGAAAAAAAAGTATGATTGGAAAAACTGAATTCCATATTTTGGTTTTGATAGATCTGCCCATCTGCTGCCCACAGAAGCCGGGGGTAATTCACACACTAACTTTAAGAAGTTCCGAGCTAAATCAGTCATCATACAGAAAATTTGGAGTTTTGCATAAATAATTATCAGCTGTTGTAACAATGATCAGCTAACATAATCCAACCACATATATAGGCATTTACATTGCCTGAATTAAGACTAAGATATATTGCACAAAGTTTGTGAAGAGGAAAGAATGCCATATGATAAAATCATAGCCTTGTTATTGGCGTAGGTATCCTGCAAGAGGAGGTGTTCTATCACTATGTGATATGCAATGTAGTGATTCGCACGACTCTCATACCCTAGTCTTGAGCATGGAGATTTTGACCCACAAACACCTGGTATATAAAAGAATTTTATTGATATAGCGGTAAGAACTTAAACTGCACATGTGAATAAAGCAGGAAAACCCAGATGATCATATTTGCTACTGCACCACCACTCACCACCAGCCACAGCCTACCACCAATCACCAACAGATACCGTCGCCTACTACTACTACTACTGCTGCTGCTGCTGCTGCTGCTGCTACTTCTACTACTACTACTGCTGTTACTGCTACTGCTACTACTGCTGCTGTCACTGCTAATGCTACTACTACTACTACTACTACTACTACTACTACTATTACTACTACTACTACTACTACTATTACTACTACTACTACTACTACTNNTACTACTACTACTACTACTACTACTACTACTACTACTACTACTACTACTACTACTACTACTACTTCTACTACTTCTAATACTACAACAACATTATCAGTAGTTGCAGCAGCAACAACATCAACAGACACAGCAAGAGAAGGTACAATACTAATTTGTTTTAATCCAATTTTTACCTAGCAAATTCGAGAGAAGGAGACATCGGATAAAGAACTAGAAAATGAAAAATGAAAGAAGCAAATACAGACACATAGGGCAACATAGTGTTATATCGCTTTGGGATATCAAAGAGTGTTTTCAACTTCAAACTTATCGCATATTTTACTTCATAAACATCATACCAACGCTCATTCAAAATGTGATGAAGTTAAACAAATATACTTTTTTCGGCCACATAAAACGCTATGAATTATTTAAAAATTAAGCTTAAGATTATTACGTATCAATTTTAAAAGCAAAAATAGTTTAATCACTACACTATTATATCTCTTGTTAAGTATTCATTCCAGTATTCCTCAAAATAAAGGTGTCAAACTCAATACAAGTATTGGCTGTCGGCAATTTTTTTTAGAAGAATTTGAAAAAAATCACCCCCGACCTGTTGTGCGTACATACCTGAGGTCCAGGCGACTTTTGAACACATTGGGCTGCTTGTAAACCGTGTCCACGACCATGGTGGCTGATGATTCCACTGATTTCTGATAACCAACCAAAGTTGTCACTTGCGCTCTATATTTTTCTCGTCACTGGATGACGAAGCTTGAGTTAGCCTTTGTACTTTGAGGAAGAGTTTTCTGAAGCCTTATGAGTCCTCACTATATTCAATCGGTTTTTTTTTTTTTCTCACACTTATCTTTTTTGCAAGATTTTGCTATTAGATGTTACTCTGGAAGAGCTACAGAGGCCATACGTACAGGACACACGGATAGCAACTGTCTCTATAGTTGTGTTTTTTTTTATGTATAAATTACAAAAGAAAAACATGACATTATTTGAAAATTTAAGGAGGGTCAAGGGACACTAGCGAAACAAATTCGATATAAATTGATGGAAAACCTGTTAATAATGCGGAATGCAAAATCAGTGCTCGATCGTCAAAAGTAGTGATGTCAAAACTTGAATTCCAGTCTTCTCTGAACAGGCAATAGTCATTCAAGAAAGACACGCCCCTGATCTAACGCCTTTTTGAGCTATGCGATCATTTCATTTAGACAACGAAAAAGACTTTACAATACACATTCATGATCTCGAAACTTGACATGTTGAATATTGCATTTAAGAGTCTATTTTCATCTCACTTACAACAAAAATAGAAAACTCAAGATAATAATAACAAGACAATCTATCCTTTATCGCCGGGCTCAACCTATTCCTGCATTCAATTAAACCAAAGGCTAGTTTTCTTAAGTAATACATTATTTTACAAGCATTTAACATGTATTTTGAAAACTCGCCTCGGCTTACAGCTTAAAAAAAAAATGGGGAAAGAGTTATCGTGAAATGACCCGCTAAATCTTCAAATCTCTCTTTAACATCTTTTGTTTATGGGCACAAATAAAATTAATAATATTGATTGATGAGGAAAAGATAATCCTCAAAATGCCAACGCACACTTGTTAGACATTTTTAGAAAAACATTTTTAAGCTAATATTTAAGATGCCCTGCAGATGTTTAAGCAATCAAATGCAAGAACATCGGTACTCAACGCCCCGATGAATACGGCGATATTATCTAAAAAAATATCTCTACTCCTTTATCAATCCTTTGGCACAGAGTTGAAAATCTAATCGAGGCAAAAATTGTAGCCTTTCTACGAGGACTACAATGTTCTTTATTCTTTATTTTTAAATTCTTCGCATGAATACTACTGTATATTTTTCTTCATTTCCTCAGATCCAGCACACAGACCAAAGAACAACACAGCACCAGCACTTTATCAACATCACCCTAGGCCTAAAAAAAAAAGTCTATAAAGCGTGAGCCCACGACGACAAGACTATCCAACCTTAACGGTGTTCCCTAAGTTTATAAACAATCGAACACAAGGAGTGATAAGGAAGCCTCTATAGCGAAGAAAGCAGCAATTCTGACCGTTGTCATCTTCTCTAGCGGAGTTTTATACCTGTGCCCAAAAGACCCAACAACAGTGACCAAGAGTGACCGCCAATATTAATGCTGATTTGTCCATCATGAGTGTTTGGGCGACCTCATCAACAGAACGGGTGGACGAGAGGGTTGAGTCGATCGGTAGTCAATTGAGGTGGGCTGATCTTTATCAGGAAACATGTTTATTTCATGATAAGCCGAGGAGACTTTACAAGTGGTGGCTAAATTCATATATCAAACCTGACTTTAGTTTAACACAAAATTACCCCCTTGAGGCAGTTCATACGACCTTAAGAAACGTAATGACAGCGATGAAATACTGGGCAACACCTAAAAACAAAGGAAAACTTAGGCGATTTGATACTTGAGGAACGACTTATCTTCGTACAACGATGGGGCTTAGTTGCTCAACAAAACGCACAGGAGCAACTTTTCAGAAATGCTGACTGGACATTCGACAAGAGCCCTTGTGGACGTCTGACAGCTCATAAGTGTTTTGACAATCGCTCGATAGCTTAATCCCCTAACAAGTATCATCACTACACTTCGAGGAGATCATAGAAAGGTCTGAATCTCATCGATCTTTTTACTTTTCTCATTTAACACTCTAATAATAGTAATTAACCTAAAGGATACTGGCCAAGATACACGAGTGAGTTGTTTTTTGTTTGTATAGCCAGTCCACAACAAGGTGACCTCACGCTTTCTGGCCCTCCGTCAAGCCAAGACACCAGTGTTGGGGCTCGAACCCGCGACAGAAAAGACCTTACAGATCTCAAAACAGACATAAGATAGATAACGCGAGTTTCAAAATTTGTAATGATAAAAAATACGCTTGCAAAAGCGATGTGGCCCGATCAACTATTGGCACCAAAAGAATCGAACCAAGGCCTTCAAAATCATCAGGACGAATGCGTACCGATTCGGGTTGCTAGGTATTACAAAACTTAATACTAAAGATTTTTTTTCTAAATGCTGCTTTCCAACGAGAGAGATGACGACACATGTTTCGATAATTTCCATAGTTTCCGTACACACATAATTATTGCGGAACATGTGGAAACCATTTTTATGCGCAAAACACGCTAATTATTGCCGATAATTTTCGCCCCGGTTTCTCTAGTTTACGTAGCACAAATTACACTGGCGATTGCGAAACTTGCTGAGTCGCAATTATACGGCACTTTAAGCCTCGTATCAACACTAGCCAGACAGAACTGCTCACACGAGTGATTGCTGTCAGTTATTTAAACTCTCCTTAAGAGGTCTGAGCCACATTAGGCCACTTCAGGTTTCAGGATATCACCAAACGCTATACAAGGTGCTTGAGAAAAAGTTAAAAATTGGCCGTCGGGTAGCGCACTATCTATCGACTGGTGATCACAACGTCAGCAGTTTGGGGCCTTTGGACTTGAACAGAAATCTATGCCCTTGTCAAATGGACAAGATAACTGCCCTATAACGCCGATTTCCGCTGACATATGATATCCGCTCCCATTCAGGCCGCAGGGTCGAGCAGTTTTTTTTTTTTTTTGTTTTGTTTTAAGGAAAGCCTATTTATATGGACTTTACAAAAAAAAAGTCTCCAGTCTAGAATTATTCACAGGTGAGCCTAAAAAGAGCCCATTTGTGAGAGTCGAACGATTTTTTAGCAGTGCTGTCTCTGTCAAAAAAAACCTGCTAGACCATGTCTTAAGAAGAACCTTTTACTTTTCACGGGGGGTGGAAGGAGGTACATATAAATGATATCCGAACATCACGAGGTTTGAAAAAAAAATCAAGATTCATACTCTTGCCTAGGGGAAAAAGTTGTAAGTATAGCGTAGGCGCACACTGGAGGCAGCAGTTCACGTGTCCAACAATACATGTTTTGAAATACTCTCTTTCTTTGATGCGAGCGCACATCAAGTCGGCAACTTGTCGGAGAGTCGGAGATATCCTTTGTGTTTTACAGCCTGGTCTTACGTCACTGGCTCTGTCGAATAAGGGGCTGCCATTACAAGTAATGCATAATTCTACTGACCGTTGCCGCGCGAACCACGAGGCCAGTCTTGTTACGCAAATTATCAGGCTAACTTGTCGCTGAGTAGCGCACAGCAACTGCGACATCAGTCCTTCATGTTAGCCATGACAAGTCGCGTCGCCTCCAGTGTGGGCCTACGCTAACAGTAATTGCTCTGCCGCGGCATTTCTGTTATGTCGCATCAAGCTTCTACATCAATCTCAAAGCTTTACATAAGTCAGATGATTTAGCATATAGCTTGCTTAGATTAATAATATCTACCACTATATCACAACAGTGTTTATATATATATATATATATATATATATATATGTGTGTGTGTGTGTGTGTGTGTGTATACATAAAATATATTACGTTAAATTACCATTTG
The DNA here is from genome assembly GCA_019648995.1 of Plakobranchus ocellatus. Taxonomy (NCBI): domain Eukaryota; kingdom Metazoa; phylum Mollusca; class Gastropoda; family Plakobranchidae; genus Plakobranchus; species Plakobranchus ocellatus. Next base: position 230,515 of record BLXT01006967.1, on the reverse strand, counting down.
TGCGCAGTTCAAAGAATAGACTCTAGTTTGCCTGTGATTTTTACCGTAAATTAGATCTAGTCCTCTTTGTGATATTCCACCCACAACAATAAGGAGTCATAGGATAGAATTAACAATTTCAAAAGGAAAATAGATGTTTGGTCTGCGGTGCATACTTCATCTATTCTGCTTGGGATATATTTATGTATATGCATATACACACATACATACCTATGTATGTATATTAATGACCGCATGAGAAATGATAATGCTACTTTCACAAGGAAAGCGGATGTACAGTAATTAGATTTACCTGACAGGCATAAGCGATACTACATGTTACGAGACGTTGCAGGTTACATAAAACTCAGATGAACATACCTCTGCCAAAGGTCCCTGACGGGGCGAATTCCTGTGGGCAGAGCATCCATGGAGAAGCGGCGGTGGCCTCCTTTTATCTGCGACAGCAACGCCCTCTGAGGCGACCATCTCCTGCCTTGCTCGCCTGGCGATGGTGGTCGGAGAGGTAGCGCTCCTGGCGCACACTCAGAGGGCACATGCGACACGCTAGCCGCAGAGAATCTGCTAACAGCAGCAGTGCCAAAAGAGAACAATGTCTTATGCAGTTTAGATGGAGGCGACGGCGGTGATGGTGATGATTGTTGTTGTTGCTGTAGCGGTGGCGTTGATGGAGGCGGAGGTGGCCCGGGTGGTAAAGCGTACATCGCGACTTGCCTGTCAAACGCTAATGCTTTACACCGGTATCAAACAATGTATTTATCCTTTTCAGTTTTTTTAGCCATACAGGCATTTGGAATTGTCCGTGGCAGATTATCTAACAGCGGAATACTGTAGCTTTCCTTATCTAAAACAAAATAGATATGAAAGAAGCACTCCAAAACTTAGGGTCTACAATAACCATCTTAACCGAAACTTGCGCGCACAGTAAGCTGCGTCAAGATCACTGATACTGTCAATAGTTTTCACAGGGAAAAATAATCGCCTTATTTCACAAAGATAGTTATCCCTTTTTATCTGCATGCCTGTGTTTCCGACCACCTAGCGTACCAATCACAAGCTCTTCAAGTCTTTCACTTGAGTAAATACATCGATATTTTCTTATCTTAATTGGCAAGTCAAGAAAAAGAAAAAGAAAAAAAAAACAAGTAATGTTTGTTTGAACCATCTTGTTTTAAAAACAAAAACACAGTAAAGCAAGGTAGCAGACGTTAGTGGCACGTCAGAGCTTCACGCCTTTGGGCAATACCATGCGCCGTGCATACACTAAGCAGAATAGCAGAGCGTTAATGGCACGGCAGAACTTTACGCCTTTGGGCACTACCATACGATTTATTTTAGCTACACAAAAAAATACAATTACTGAAAATACAAGGCCAGAAAGTAATAGTTCTATTCCGGATTACATTCATTTTTTTTTATATGATCAACAATATGAGAGTGCGCTGTAATGAAGCAAAAAAAGCACAATAACCTTCGCGGCAGAGAAGAGCTTTAAGTTAAAGGCCTGCTCCATGCTTTAAGACTTCAACCCCCCTAAACACACTATGCGAAACAAGTGTATTAGCTTGAAAAAACTCCATGCTTTAACTAGAGAATTCAAAATCTAAAAAAAAAACAAAAAAAAACTGTTAGTCAAACAAGTGTATTAGCTTGAAAAAAAACATGTGCCTTGAAAAGTTACACAATCTCAAATAGCACATTCAGCATAAAGCAATTTTTTCCATAATAATAATAATTATAATGATAATAATGAAAGTCCTATTACCCGGGTTTAGTCAAATGTCACCACAAAAAAAAATATGTTTAACGACAAAGGAAACTAGTCTTACAATTGCAGAAATTTCATACAAGCTAATCGTTACGGAGCCGAAAAAGCTTATTTTATAATTATAATGCTTCTACTGGCCCATGACTAGAGAACCAATAGATTAAGTTTAAGTTGGGTGCAATGCCAAGATTTATCAACTCTAGAACTTGCCAGTTATTTTTATTTTGATCTTGTTTATAATCAAACCTATATACTGTACATATATAACTGCAACAAATCACTGAGAACAGAAATCATGGACAAACAAGGGCAAATTAGGAATATGCGATCAATTTTATTTTTAAAAAAAACGACAAAAATCCTACACAAGCTATCATAAGATAAGCAACAAAAACAAAGCCAGACTTCTTCATTTTATTTTTAAATACTTTAATTTGCATCATTTCTTTGTCTTCGTAAATAGCCACGTATTTTCCCTTTTCTAAAAAAAAAAAAAAAAGCTACGTAATGCGAATATGCTCACAGATCTTGACAGTGCTATATAATATTAAGCTTTCGCACTACGAAACATCTCAGGCAAACTGATACGACAACACCAGCAAACAAGGCCAAGGCCTGGGCCAGTTAAGTCCACTTTATCACTGCTCATGTTCATTCACTGTTCATTTACTTGGCACACTATTATGCAGGAGTGATGGATTATTATAATTGTAGACACTTCAGAGCATGCAGTGAATTCCAATAAGAACTCCATATTAAAAAAGGCACAACTTTTTTCTTTCGAGATGAGAGGAATAAAACAATAAAAGCAGATGCAAAAAATAAAAATCTCTTAAACAGCCCAAGAACCCTGAATGTCCAATTTCGACAATATAATTATAAAAAGGGTAAGATCACCACTCTGGAAGCGCTATGAACAGTATAAAACCTACGATACAAAAGATGCAATGGCGAAAGAATTGATTTCAAAGTAAAAACAAAGTAAGCAGTTGCCAACTAGATATTCTATGTAAACCTAAACGGTACTCATGAGGTAAATTAATGTTTGGTAGATATCGGAACGTTTCGCCGTATGGGCTTCATCAGTGTAAAATATAAAATATTAAATAGATCTGACAAGAGATGTGTGGAATACAACGCTTTTCCAAATTTTACAAAAGCCTCTACAGTCAGCTGAAAGGAAATAAACGAGCTATTTTCAATCGGGATCAATTTTAGACACCTGTAAGAAGTATATAGGATAACCGTATAAAAGAACCATTAATACACTACAAACTGTGAGATGAATTTTGATAAACACTAAAGCTAAAAGCTTTAGATAGATATAGATATATATAGTGCGATTGCTGCTAAACCTTCTCTGCCATTTTTCTGCTGGCTGGCTTTGCACTTTGGCGCTTGCGATCAGGTCCACACGGACAATTTCCACTCATCTTTAACACCCCAGCGAGTAAAAGCCAAGAATCAACACTTAATAGGAGTGTATCGGAGAGCTGGGTGAGTGAGCGGATCGATAGCGGCCCTACATCCTGCAGGAACCAATACACACCCACAGAAAAGGCTTTTAACTTAAAGAGAGGTACCAAACAACAGGAGCTGCTGCCGCCTTCCTTTGGCCCACTCCGCTTATAAATTATGAAGGTTACATGTTACAAACTACACAGCGCAAACCAAGCCTGTCTTTTGTAGTGTAAAAGGTAAAAAAAAAATGTCACTCAACATTAATTTATTTCCGACACACGGCATCTTCCGGAATTGTTACCAAGAGGAGATTCGACTTAGGATAAAAAACTAATGCATCATGAAGCGGAAAAATGTAAGCAAGCTTCGCCAGTCAGACTCACAATAATGATTCAAAGATTACGTAAAACCTTAATTCATTTGATCAATCTTAAATAGTGCGTTTTTTTCTATCAGTCAGCGTATCTGTATCTCCCGTGCTTTCCTAGTATATAATGCCTTTTGTTTTACACATAAATCTTAAAAGGCCAAAGACTGGAGCTGATTTTAGGCACCAGAGAAGAAAAATAATTCCACGATGCTTAATCAAATTATGAGTTTGGATTACATAAATTTGTTGGGTTTTTTTTTCCCTGAAGAATGATTTTGAAGCCCAGAAATCAGCAGCAGCATGACCGAATGGCATATTAAGGCTATTATTGACTGCATTATAAGTATTAAAATATGACAAGACAAAGATTATTCTACATCCAAGGAATAAAAATACATACATGGAAAGGCCTTAGGAACCTGAGCCAATGCTTTACATAGGCTTTATAGTTTTTGGAGCTTGGATACTATGCAAAAGGATGAAGATATCCACTTTATCCGTTTACCGTTAGAAAGATTATATAGAGAGCAAATGTAGATGTATAATCCAACAACACAATTATCATTACGAGAACCTGAGAACTATCACCATGTAAAGAAGTCCGCCCGGTCTTAAGCATACAAAAACCTTTCACTTTCCACGTGGAAAAAATAACAGCCATAGGAGACTAACATGCAAATAAAATACCCATCTCGTAAATCTATTGTTATTTAAAACACAAAACTCTATCATGATAATCATGAAACAACAACAACAACAACAACAACAACAACAACAACAACTGTATGGAACTAAACCGAATCGCGGGCAGAAAGCAACGCCTGTTCAATGTAAGGAACCCAAGGTATAGAGGTACAAACTGGATAAATAGATGGACAGACAGTTACATTGATACATTCATAATCACAGCAACATGGATATAATAATGTATAAGTTCATCATTATATGCGTACGAAATTTATATACACATGCAGAATGCAAAGATAGGTAAAGAAAAGAAATCAGGTAGGGAGAATGATAACATACAGACATAATAGATAGATAAATAGAGATAGCCACATACAGTGACAGCAAAGAATAAAGTAGGTATGTAAATGCGACAGAATGATGCACGGTTTACGAGCCAATTTATCACTAGACAAAAAGATAAGATGACGGAAAACCATTACGTTATTGCTTCCTTGGCTGAGTGCGTGGTGTACTGTGCTATCCCTAAAGTATTGAGATATTGAGAACAATGTTATCCTTTGCTCTGATGATGCGCCTTCGCGGAAAAAAAGTATTTCCATTACGTGATGATCGTATACTCATGCCTTGTCTGTCGATCAGTCTGGTCAGCTCTTGTCTATCCCATTCCCATAC
>BLXT01006967.1:174480-188814 GCA_019648995.1 Plakobranchus ocellatus | reverse complement strand
ACCAAACCTTCTCTTGTCTTCTAGAAAAGCCTTGTCTCGTAAATATTTCATGACATTTATGAAGGTGTTTGAGAGTCAAACTTGCTAACGTTGTTGGCACAAATTTATGTTCTGGATATCTGATGTATGCCTTACTACTAGTCAATTGCACTGAAGTAAAAATTCACGTCTCTCCAATCGGCATAAACCCCAGTAAATGAGAGAGAGAGAGAGAGAGAGAGACAGAGAGAGAGAGAGAGATAGATAGATAGATAGATAGATAGATAGAGAGAGAGAGAGAGAGAGAGAGAAAGAGAGAGAGAGAGAGAGAGAGAGAGAGAGAGAGCAAGAAATTTCAAACCACCGGGGTATGCATTTGACAGTATTTTTCACGCATGACACTCAAAGCAGGAATGCACCTCAAGCACTGATATATTAAATATGTCAAAAAATAAAAATCAATAAATAAGTTCACACGAGTAGAGCCCCACAACAGCTTTCATGGCTTCTTGCTGTTAAAGAAACTCTAAAAAAAAAAGGTATTATAATTCAATGTGCTTATTTTTTTCTTTATTTAAAAAACAATTTTTTTTCTAGTTGGTGTAACAAGGCCCATTAGATTTAAAAGAAAATAGTTTTGACTTCGTTACTCTCGCAATACATGTATACACACATACGCACATGTAGGCTCCGTTTCTTCGGCTAAATCACTTGCAAATTTAACTATTATATTGGGTTATTGAATTGATCATAAATATATATCGTTAAATACCGCATTTACTTCAATTTGTACGTCGATTTCTCAGTAGACCTTGTTTAGTAGAATCATAAATATATTTTGTATGAAATTCTTAACTTCTCTTAATAATTTTCTTTTTAATACATTACAAAAGTCTAACGTAGAAAAACAGTCCAGCGTTAGAAAAATGTTGGTATGGATGTCTGTAGAACTAGAGCGCAGTGTAAGGGCCAACCCAAACTGGAAACAGCAGTTCTTGTGCCCAACAGTACATGTTTGGAAACACTCTAGTTTCTTTGGTGCGAGAGCACACCAAGTCGGCTGTGACTTACATCTTGTTGAAGCATCGGAGCTATCCTTCTTGTTTTGCAGCCTGGTCTTACATCAATGGCTCTATTGGATAAGGGAAAGGGAGGCATAATCTACTGACCGTTGCCGCGCGAACCACGAGGCCAGTCTTGTTACGCAAATCATCAGGCTAAAACTTGTAGAGCGACATCAGTCCGTCTCGTCGTTGCCTCCAATGAGGGCAGTCGCTAAGCCCTCTCAGTCTTCCAATTTTAATCAAGGCCTTTTTCAATCTTACTCTAAGCCAAAGAAGCATATTTTCATCCATTTCGATAAATGTTTTGGCACAAATCTAATTTAAAAAAAAATTATACTGATTTTCTCTCAATGAAACCCAAAACACATTATTATCTTTTCCCCGACATAGTAGCATCATCGTTTCCAATGCAGCCAAATTATTCTTTAGTAGAACCGATTCAAGAAGATCATTTAGGTCGCACGAGTACCCGTTAGATCTGAACATAATCAGTACACCATGCTTACTATAGAGACGTCCCTTTTGAACTGGCATAGGCCTAACCACTGAAAACCACTGAACTATAGTTCAGTCAGTGGGCCTAACCCGCGCGTTGTTTGACTTGTTGCTAGTATATTGTGCTTTCGGTGTCGGTTCTTATCTCATTGAACCGCTGGTTGACCACTAGATCTAGATCCAAATTAAGTTTCTCCTGAATCTTAAAAGGTCTAGAGTAGGCCCTCTAGACAGAATGGTAGAGTTTCATGTGCTGCGATGCGCTCAATGTGAAACATTTCAGGTGTTGCAAGTAACCAAGTCCAAAAAATGGAAGTGCAAATTATGCGGAGAGAAGCAGTCCATTATAAAGGTACCATAAACCATAAACCATGGCCAGATTATTAACAGATATAGAGTTTAGGTTGGTGAAAGGGAGCTATCACACCACCATCATTTCACGAAATATAGGGGAAGGAAAAAAGTATTAAAAATAGTTAAAAACACAGGGTCTAGATCTAGATCTAATACGCAATAAAACTAGCATACAAATGGTCTTTTGATAGAAAAATTCTCGATTATTCTGCAACTTTAGGAGGTAATTCTTTTATGCAGGCCTACTCTCAGATTATCCGATTTTTGGTTAATACATTCTACATCATTCACCCCCACAAGAGGTAGAACCTTGGCTCCTTTTTTAGTCTTTAAAAGCTGAATTACTCTGCAGGTTTTCGGGCAAGGCACTGGAGCAGAATGCAGACATCATGTTCAAAAGCTGAATTCCCTGCGAGGACAAGTTGACCAGGTTCTGGAAGAGAAGAGCTTGAGCTTTACTTATTCAGCTGAAAGACCACTTTTGGAAATACCCAGTGAGAATCACACCAGCAGTCACGTGAGTTTTTTGTGAAGAACAGATTGAGTCATTCAAATTTATATTTTGGTTAATATTTTTCACAAAGTTCAGAGATCCAATGATATTAAAAACAAAATGTTACTGAAGGTCATGAAAAGGAAAATTGTATCCAAAAGACCTGTCAAAAATGGTCTTTAATTACAAGTTACAATTACATTTCAAACATTTAAATCACTGGATTGATAACCTGAAACAGCATTACTTGAATTCTGTGGAATTGAAATGGGGATAACTGGATACAGATGTATGTCAATTTTGTGGCAAAGTATTTGAATGGAAGTAAATTTATGTATTCATTACAATATAATCTTAAATCTTTTAAAATGTGTTTCATGTAATGTCCAACTTATTTGTTCTAGCCTTAGGAAAAGTTCTAAGAAAATGCCTCTCCAAATAATTTTGACCTTTCTCATGGTAGACATAAAGGTCAAGGAAATGACTATGTATATATTTGCCTTGTTTGTATATCTTCTTGCTTTTTTTTTTTTAAACCATAGCCTTTTATTTAGGTTTTTCACAGCATTCAGACTTCACTTAAAAGTGCTTAAGAAGCAAAATTCTCGGTGTTGGCGAAGTTTCTCGGTTTTATTGTTTTTCAGCTCTTCCCTCTCCTCAAAGAAAAAACTCTCTTAACTTTAAGCATTATAAATGCATTCAGCATTTTAATAATTTTACTTTTTTTTTGACTAGAAGGTCTAGTGACAAGCCAAGTTTAATGGTCCACATTTGATTAAATTATTAGGGACATTCTTAGATTGCTTTTAATTTAATATTTATTTTTATGAGCCAGTGAACCTGATTGTGATAATAGCTTCATCATGATTCATAAATTGCTTGTAAAATATATGGGCTACATTTGTGTTGGTTATAAATTGAATTCATTCAATATGTTTATTGGTGACTCTTTTGTATTATTCCGCAATGTGAGTATTTTTAAAAAGAATTTACCTTTTGCTATTTTTCTTCACACAAGATTGATGAGAAAGTAGAAAGTCGTTGGAAAAGTTATCTGGAGGATGAAAACAAAGATGAGGAAAGGCAGTCATGGGAAACAAGTGGAAATGTGTCATTACTTGGGCACAAGGAGACCACACTGAATGGTCATGTCACTACTGATTGGCGAGAATTCAACAAACGCAAGAGAAAGATCCAATCTGAATATCCTAAACAGTGAGTCTATGATGTCAGATGGATATTTACACAAGATACTTTGCAATTGATTCATGATAGATTTTTTCATAAGTATGAAAGTGTCTTTCAATATGTATATGTTTTTTTTTTTATATACAGGGCATTTTTAGATGTATAACACAAAGAGACATTTGATAACATTTCAGTATGTCAATATCAATATATCAAAATCAATATATAAAAGCGAAAAAAAGAAAACACTCTCTTGTTTTTGAAAGTTCCTACCCTCACCTCTCTTTTATCCTCTTTGCTGAGTTTCCAAAGTAATATGCACTTTTAAAATAGAGGCAGGATCTCCTGTAGAAATTTTTTTTTTCCCGGGTGATAGTTTGAATAATGCTGTAGAGTGCAGGGAAGGATTGCATGAACGCAAGATAAAATGTAAAGTGGATAAATGTAAAGGGGCCTTGTCCGACAGGCTTATTAAACCCTTATTGCATTGAACACATCATACTAGCACATTTCTTGACACCACAATCACTGTGTGACAAACCACATGGGTGACAACACTAAACTCAACACAGGTGCAGGGTATACAAAAATAAAAGATACACTTTATTGAGAAAACTAAACTATTCCACATAGGTATACTGATGTCCACAAAGAAAACAACTAGTAACTTCTAACTAAAATAACCCAATTAAAAGAAAACCAAACAACCCAACTAACTAAAAGAGAGGATATATATAGAGTAAAGATTATAAGTATTTAATAAAATGAAAATGGCAGTTTGTACACACAAGAGAATGAAAATACACACACTAGACAAGTCACATGTCTATTCTCTAAAATGAAGCACAACACTAGTTTTCTTAAGCTTCCATGACAAGCTCAAAAGCAGAAAGAAAAAGGTGAATCTGCATGCAAATTAAAATAAAGCAACCATTATAAAAGAAAATGAAACATAAGTCCACGACTGATTTTTTAATAGAACATAGCAGAAAAATTATCATCTATACACTGGAAAACAATCCTGACAAATAAACATATATCTCCATTGAAACGAGGAAAAGAGCCCTCCAGTGCTACATAGAACCTGTTCTAATGTATGGATGCGAAGCATGGACAATCTCAAAGCAAATTCAAAATAAGCTAGAAGCAACAGAAATGTGGTTCCTTAGAAGAATGCTCCGGATACCTTGGCCCACAAAGAAAACAAATGAGAGAGTTCTGAATGAAGCTAATAAAAGAAGATCACTGGTCAGAATTATAAGGAAACGTCAAGCCACCTTTCTGGGCCACGTGATGAGAAGAGGAAAATTGGAATATTTGGTAACAACAGGAAAGTTTGAAGGAAAAAGAAGCAGAGGAAGACAAAGGGAGAAAAAATGGATGGACTGGCCACATGGCTTGGACCAGGAAAAATGTCAGATATTCTGGCCGCCGTCAAAGATAGGGATTTGTGGAGGGACATGATCGCCAATGCTTACAAGCAAGGCACTTGATGATGATGATACACTGGAAGTAACTCGTGGTGCCCTAAGTAACCCAAATTGTTACAGTTATTACCCTTGATACTCCCTAACCAGCCATAATTATCTTTTATCATCGATAATGAAAATGGAAGTACATAATATTTCACAAAGTGATATTAGTCACGAACAAAGTGAAATCCTTATAAATATCTCCACAATATGTAACATAAGATCAGCAAAATATGAGTAGCGCTAAAGCACCCGTGAGCCCATAACGCACACTGCGATTTAGCAGGTTACAGCCAACATCAATTAGATTGTCCTTCTGTGGGACCACTCACGAACAAATCCACAACTACAAGTTAGTGCATGACTTTAACAATGAAGTGGGATTTATACCGCTTTTTCAATATCAATAAAAAATCAATAGAGTTATTTGTAATTAATTGAAGTTGAGACACTAAAAAAGGTACTACAAAAGAAATAAACAAGTATTCAATGATTAATGTGATCAAGAAAATTGGACTTGATCGACAGAGGAGCAGCCTGTATAAATTAAATGTGCATTTTAGACTGTGTCTTATATAGAGGCATAACTGACTCATCCTCATGAGCAAGTGGTTTCAAATCTAGACGTCTAAGAGAAAAAGTAAATACATATGTATAAAATCAAAACACCAGAGGGAAAAAAATTAATTGTAAATAAAAATAAAACTTTACCCTCTCTTGTAGTTTTTCAAGAACAGTTTACATCTCTTCTTTAGACACTTTTTAAATAGTTATATAGTGAAGAATATATAAAAAAAAAGCCAAGTATACTAGTCAGGATCAAAATATGTCTTGTCTCTGAGAAAAATGAAGGCTGAATGAGCGTGCCCACGCCTCAGGCTACGCCAGAAAAGACCCAAGGATAACACCACTTTTATGCTCAATACAAAATAGATCTAAAAATATTACAATACATCCTAAGTTTACTTCCTCATAACTATTAAACTTATTAATGCATCTGACAATTAACAATAAAAAGTTAAACTTAAAAACCCTCATAGTAATACTAACGAATTATCTAATTAAAAAAAAGGTTGTTTAAAAATAAGTGCGTATTGGCACAAAGACACTTACAAGAACTATTTTTACTTTCAAATTTGAACATGGAATAAATCAAGTTTTCTTTTATCAACATCAATGGCTTTTCTTCTATCAACATCAAACAATCCTTTTGCGATGGACTTGCAGATAATGCACTCGGGCAAGCAATGAAGAGGTAGTGCATGCAGCGCTCCCGGGGGAGTCAGTGCATGCACAATAGAGTAAAGGAGAGACAACTCAGTCAGAACTGGGTAACAACTCCTAGGCTCGCAGTTAGACACCCCCCATTACATTTAAGAATATCTCTGAGACCAAGAAAGTAGATATAAAAGTAACGATAAGAAAAGCATGTCCATATAAATTTTTTTTTTTTTTTTTTGGTAAATAGAAGGAATGAGTTGGGGCTTAATGTAAAAGAGAAATGCAAAATGTCAATGTAAGCAATGTCAGAAGGTGGCATGAGCCATGTTAGCTAGGAGCATTTTTACAGATCCTTAGTGTGAGTATAAAATATAATCATTCCATACTGCAGTACAGATATGAGAATCCAAATTTTTTTTTTGGTTCAAATCTCAAAAAAATTATTGCTTTGTTCATCCTTAAAAAAAAAGCATTATGAATAGATAAAATGATTCAGAAAAGAGTATTTCAATACTGCTTGGTCATATGTGATATCTACAAAGAGATATTATATCCTCTAATGACATATTTTTAGTTTAAGATTGTGCTTTAAGTTAAGAAAGTTTGATATAAAAGCTGGCTAGTTTGAAAATTATTTTTGATCATCCAAAATTTTGATAGACTTTTGTGTAATTTTTTTGCTCTGTTAAACGGTAGAAACGTAGATCCTATAAATTATTTAACAACTAATGAATATTGCACTTTGCTTTCTTATCATACACCTCGTTTTATTGTTCTGCACTTTGAAATTGTTTTATGCACAGTGTAGAATTTTGCTTCTTGAATGCTACTTTAGCTAGGCAAACAAGCTAAGGACAAAGCAGGCCATGCGGCTTTTTATCACACTGTATCTGCCTCTGGGACAGACTGACTTGCAGTCAGCCACATGCACTGTTATCTCAGGCTGTGCTTGAGTGAATCCACAAGTAATACAGTTAAGTTGCAAGGCCAAGACAGACAATCAGAAGTGTGAAATAATCTGTTTAAACTCTCTTATTTACTGATGAAGCACATTGTAATGGAAGAGAAATATGAATTGTAGCTTGTTTTATTATGTTGATGATTTCCGTGAATTAAAACCTTATTAAATTCAGAATTAGGCTAATACGTACAATTTTGTAAAATCCCAAGGCTAAGTTTTTGTAAATGATCAACAAAGAAGAGTGGATAATCTTACATGAGGATTTTTGTGCAGGTTACGTTTATTCAACAAAGTCACCAAAACAATGAATGATAATGGATAAGGATAATAAAAATGCAGGTTTTTTTCAGCTAGTGAAATATTAAGCTTTGGTTGGAAGGTGGTTCAGTTGACATATTGTTATATTATTAACGCAAGATAGAAAGCCATCTATTCCTTAGCACCAATGAGAGTAATGATTGAATTCAATGGCTTCACTGTTTAAAAAATTGATACTGAGCCAGTTTTAAGAACTTCCCAATTCAAATGTATGGCATTTATTTGTTCTAATTTTCTCAGTCTTGTCATATGTAAAAATGGTTCTTTTGTATGGGTGGGTTTTGTGCAGATTATATTATAAACGACAAAGTCATCAAACAATGATTGATAATGGATAAGGATAAAAAAATGCAACTCTTGCACTGGGCCTCCACTACCTCCTCTTAGTTGGTGACCCCGGTTTATGACCCGTGTTCAGTAACGGACCTAATCCAGGCTCTTACTAAGATACTGCTAGTGCTATGCTTGTGTGTGGAACCATTTCTCAGCATTTTATTTTTTAATATGTGCAAATCTGAATCAAGTTTGTTCTTTACCAAGAGAAAGTTTGCTTTATGGGTAAGGAAAGCAATCTAGTCAGGAACTCAAAAGTTATCACCCAGCGCTGACTGAGTTGTCTCTCCTTTACTCTATTGTGCATGCACTGACTCCCCCTGAGCGCTGCATGCATGACCCTCTTCATTGCTTGCACGAGTGCATTCTTTGCACATCCATCACAGAAGGATTGTTTGATGTTGATAGAAGAAAAGTCATCGATGTTAATAAGAGAAAACTTGATTTGTTGTTCCATGTTCAAATTTGAAAGTAAAAATAGTCCTTGTAGCACCTTTGTGCCAATACGCACTCATTTTTAAACGCTTTTTTATTATTAAATAATTCGTAAGTAGTAGGGTTTTTAACTTTTTAATGTTAGTTGTCAGATGTTTTTTTAAGTTTAATAGTTTTGGGAAGGTAAAAGTAGGGTGTATTGTAATATTTTTAGATCTGTTTTGTAATTAGTATGGAAGTGATGTTATCATTGGGTCTTCATTTATATATATATATATATGTCACATGCATCCCAAAACTCAAATAAAACTTTAAAAATAATGTTTCATATAAGGTTTCCAATTTTTTTGTTTCTCTAATATTTGTTCTAAATCTTTCATCATTTTTTTAGGTCCTGATTACTTTGTGTGAGAAAGAGTCGAGTGCATTATTTTTAAGTATCATTTGATAAAAATATAAAAAAAAACAAAAACTTCCTAGTTTACTCAGTTACAAAAGTAAAACATGAATTGGATGCATGGGATATTAGAGAAAATTCCATTGTATTGTTGTGGACATGAAATAAGTAACATATTTTAAAGAGTTACCCATATGGGTAGGGGTATAAGTATAATTATCTTTGAATGAATTGGCTAAATATTATTTGCAGTGTTTTATCTTAGTAGGCATATTACTGAGCTCATAATTATTATTGATATAAAATTCGAGAGATTGTAGATCTATGGAAATAAACAACTTCAAAGTATGCTACCATTTGATCTCTGTTCACTGTCTCCCCCCCCCCTTTATAGTTTATAAGGCCTAAAAAGCGGAATAAAATTAGTCCTGTTGCACGCATGGACCCACTGTAGCAGTTGATAACTTAAGTTAACTGTAGTGCAGATGACAGAAAGTCAAAATAATCTGCTGTCTTTCCTTCTTTTTTAAATAGAACAAAAATTTCTCTGTCCATATTTTCACAGGAAGTATTTTAAACGATACCACCAGAGAAATACAGCTGATTTTGAGATCAATTCTGATGTCAGTGTGACTGAAGATTCAGTACTGCAGACAAGAACTGAGCCTATACAGCAAGCCAGTCTTTTGATGCACAATGCCAAAACTTTTCCTGATGTAAGAAAGGTTGTGCATGTGGACCAGACCTCTTGTAACAATGTGCAGAAAGCGACAGCAAATAAATGTGTTAAAAAATCTTGGTCGCCTCTTATGCCAAAATCACAAGACAATATCTCCAGATTTGGTTCTCAAATTACTACAGATGCTTCAAGTCCAGTTGTAGGGTTGAATAGTGGTGTGAATCAAAGTAAAAAGATTTTACCCCAAACTAAGTCTGTTGTTCCTTCAAGGTGGACCATTTTTGTAAGCAATGATGAAAGTGAAGAGGACGAGGAATTTCATTTATATGAAAACCAATTTTGATTTTTTTTATTTTCTTTTGCCTTGTTTTATATTTTGAAGTACACTGAAAACACTGAAACACTGTCCATTTTTGAAACTCAAAAACTCTGAAATAACGTCGGTGCTGCAGATTGTTTATACTGTTGCAAGGATGTAAGAGCCTAGGCTTCACTGACTGTGTCATTGCACCTTGAAGGGTTAGACATATGCAGGGTCTTCCCAGTTGCTAGTGTTATCTTTATGGTTTTAATCTCTAATTTTTTTTTTCTTTCAAAAATGAATTTCCAGTTCTATCTGGAGGATTGATAGTACATTCTGGCATGGTCATTTAACATATCTGGATTGGCAAACTTGCAGCCAGATTTTTCTCACTTTTCCACATTTTTCCTCATGTGAAGGCACTTGTTTTTATGTATTACAATTTCATATCGAATGACAGTATTATTTAAAATAAAAAAAAAACCCACTGACCCCATATCTCCTGTTCAAAAACTTTTAAATGCCAGCGTGACTGAAGTACTCTGGGTTTTTTTTTCCTTTTTGCATTATTAAATTGTAGTTTGTGATATATATTTTCTCTCTCTCTCTCTCTCTGTCTCTCTCTCTCTCTCTCTCTCGCATATGTATATTACCAGCTATGTGAAATTCTGGCATTCTATATGCCTAGGAAATGTATAGAATGCCTGATGGTTTTTGGCAAAGTATGAAATATCAAATGAATTGGCTTACTTTTCCTAGGCATTCTATACAATCCCTAGGCATTATACAGAATAACAAGTATCGTTCAGACAAAGTATCAGAAGAGCATAGCAAAAGTCTTTCAATCAATACATATTTTAATATGCAAATTATATAAATATGGAAAAACAAAGAGAACAGAGCTGATATTGGATTAACTATTTGTAACAGTATCAGGTAAGAATTAATTGATACTTAAAAGACAATCTTCATCTTTCTCACAAAACACTTCATATTTGATCTCATTGATCTTATATATTCGCACTTCAAGAATTATTGAAGAATTAAAAAATTGAAAAGGATACAATTTTGATTTTGCAAAGATAAAAATGGAAGAATGTCAAGCATATTATTATTAGTCTTTTAACTTTACACTTTAATATTATTTTTTTTTTTATTACCAACAGTGGCAGGCATTTTTGCTTTTGGCAAACAACTACTGTAACATACTCAGACTTGCAAAACAATCAGCAAATGACTAAAACAGTAAAAGCATTGCTATCTATTCCATGTTTTCTGAGAAAGAAAAAAGTTTGCCTCAACTTTCAATTAAACAAATCTTGTACCTAAAACATGCCAGGCGTGTGCTTTACAATATTGCAACCCCCATCCCCAAAAACTGAAATCCTAAAAAATGAAGTAAAAAAAAAAAATTGTCAAAAAACAAATCCATGTACAGTAAAAAAGAAAAAAATTCAGTATAGATTTAAAGGTTGTCAGCATTTACTTTTCAACTCTAAAATAAAATAAAAATTCAAATGGAAAATAAAATTTTGACACAGAAATTTTCTTCATTGAAACTTCTGCTCCGTTCAAAAAAATGTTTATAAGAATTTGTAAGTAAAGGAAAGATCTATCACAACTAATGTCTGTGACTAGATCTAGTGCTACACAGGAAGACAACATTTTTTGACGATTTGCTGTAGGGCCAAAATTGGATGCCTCTTATGCCAAGGTCACAAGAAAATATCTCCAGATTTTGTTCTCAAATTACTACAGATGCTTTCAAGTCCAGTTCTAGGATTGAAAAATAGTGTTAATCAAAGCAGAAAAGATTTTACCCCAAACTGAGTTTGTTGTTCCTTCAAAGTGGACCATTTTTGTAAGCAATGATGAAAGTAAAGAGGAAGAGGAATTTGATTTACATGAAGAGTAATTTTGATTTTTTAATTTTCTTTTGCCTTCTAAAGAGAATCCTGTAAGATATTTTGAAGTACTAGTATCAGAAGAGCAAAGCAAAAGTCTTTCGATCAACACATATTTTAATATGCAATTTATATAAAAGAAAAAACAAAGAGAACAGAGCTGATATTGGATTAACTATTTGTAACAGTATAACATAAGAATTAATTGATACTTAAAAGACAACTTCATCTTCCTCACAAAACACTTCGTATTTGATCTCATTGATCTTAGATATTCACACTTCAAGAATTATTAAAGAATTGAAAAATTTAAAAGGATACACTTTTCATTTTGCAAATGTAGAAATGGAAGAATGTCAATTGAGTTTTTGCTCAACGTTATTCATAGTCAAAATTTATGTTAGTTATACAATATATAAATCATGCTTTTGCTCTGAAGCCACCAATTTACCAACTCAATGTCTTAATTTTAAGCATGTTAGATGCAAACTTAAAAAAATGTAAATCTGATTCCAGAGCTCTGGGGGGTGTCGCTGTCACTGTCACTGTCAGAGTCTCCAAAACGCATCAAGGAGGCAAAGTGTCCTCTTGTAGATCCTCTGTTTCTGTCAGAGTCTCCAAAACCCATTGCTGAGGCAAATTGTCCCACTGTAGATGCGCTGCCTCTGTCAGAGTTTCCAAAAAGCATTGCGGAGGCAAATTGTCCTACTGCAGACGCAATGTTAGCACCTCGTTGCACCTAGAATTGGAGAAAAGCAAAAAAGGGCGTGAAGATTTGAAAAAAGAACTATGCATACTGAATTGATATGTATGCGTGTCACAAAAAGGATTTGTTTTGTTTTTATAGCCAGTCCACACAAGATTATCTCAGGCTTTCAGGCCCTCCGTCAGGCAAGGCCATTGGTGGCAGGAATCGAACCCGTGACGGAAGAACCCTGCAGATCTCAGGGTGAATTCGCTGTCCACTGTGCCACCAACGCCCTCTACAAGTGTAGATTTGTCTAGGGTTTTTTATGGGAGGTAACAAAACGCACGCACAAGTAGAGTAGTAAGTTGAAGTTTTTTAACACTTTCGCCTTAGCGTTTTTTTTCCCGTTTGCCACTAACAATTATTTAGATTGATAATGTTATTACAATATTAGTATTAGGTAAAAAAATCCTTAGAAAATTGAATAAAGGGGGTCTACACTGTCTAATGAAATCAACGAAATACGTGAACTTATTCAGCAGAACACACAGTTTTATACTGGAACTTTGGGGGACTGCACAAATCCTCCACAATCCTGTGAAAATAGCATGCAGCATGACTACTTTGCATTACTTTCTGGGCTGATGGCTTCCATCCTTTTATCTGCGGTAATCGCAAAGCCTGGTCTTTTTTAGTACGTTGGATAGTCTTAAATAATTTGTTTTTGGCTTAGCCATGACTAATGTAGAATTTTGCAATGATGGAGCATGGATTTGCGCTTTTTTTCTCTTGTATGTACCCAATCTGTTTAATAGGCCTATAACTTTACTTACTTTTCTCTTGTAAATAAAATATGCTTAAATCTGAATCTAGATCATATATTAAGTGAAGAGGCTCAGGGTGCACATCGATTATATTAAACAGATATGGATCTCCAAGAAGCTTTCAGTCATTATTTTAAATTGACATTTTATATAAAATCGAATTATAAGACGTAAATGGATCCGCTTGTGTACATCAACTTTTTAACTGCTCAAATAGTATCTACACCTAAAAAGCAGGGTGGGGTCCTTTTTTTTTTTTTTTTTTTAATTTCTTTTCTTTTTTTTTTTCTAGAACTGAAGAGAATTACAAAAAAAGCTGGTTTTGGATGTCTAAGGTAAAAGCAAAGTTCTAAGCATTGTATAATTTGTATAAAATAAAAATATTTTGGGTTCAAGGGTTCACAGCGAAAGCCTCTATCTATTATAATATTAGGCCTGTATTTACACCTCCATATATTATGATATAAGGCCTATATACATATATTTAGACCTATAGTCCAATAGATGGATGCGTAAACAAATAAAGAAAATTTTTTATTTATTTGAAAAGCACTGCAAGCGTTATGAATTTTCTTTAAATTGCTTCATTTGACATTATCTCCCTTTAATGGAGTGAATAATTGCATTGAATTCTCTGAGATTATCTTAATGTCAGGAGAGATACCTGTTAGAATGAAAAGGTTGATGTGATGAATGCGTTTATAGTTTCTGTTACTTAATTAACTCTCTAAATAATATAAAAAATAACTAATGCTTTTTTTTTTGTTTGTTGTGTCCGTTAAAAAAGGTCTATCAATGGCTTGTTTCATAGCTTCATTTTTTCCTTCTTCAAGTAATCATCAATCTGTTACGGTTAGTTATTTCAAATAAGTTTTCAATTCGTATAAATATGTGATAGACTTCTGAATTTTTACTTTGCAATGAGTTATATATAAACAACATTTTTGCTTAAATCATAATTCTATTTCAGTATTATTATACTGGGATTTACCTGAGTGCTCTCTCCTTGACCGTACCTACACCAGGTGGCGAAATTGTTCACAGTTGTTGAAAATCAAGTCATAGCCAACAGGGCCGAGTTTTCCCATGGCCCTTCTTACAATGTCAGCCGGGGAATGTGGTCTGAAAAAAAAAAAACTATATTAAAGTGACCAGTGGCTGAAAATTTGGTGCTGTTAAGAGCAGAAAAAATTAAGACCGGAACGATAAACTGTAGGTAATAGTATGT
>BLXT01006967.1:90697-101464 GCA_019648995.1 Plakobranchus ocellatus | reverse complement strand
AAGTATTTTTGTACGTATCCTCAATGATCGACGACAAATCTAAAACGGCATGTAATTATAAGCATTTATACATTACCACCTTTACGGTTTTTTGGGAAGATTTTTTTTTTTTTTTTTTTGGGGGGGCATCTTTCAGAAGGACTCCTCTCTCTTTTTGACTTGTCTTGTACACACTTCACTCTGCTTTCGCTTAGGACAAATCAAGCCATTTGATCTTTGACCTAGTGTTAAGCCATGCCACTCATCGTGACTTTTATTTCGGAGCATAGCCCATAATTGCTTCTCAAATAGAAACGTTCTAACATATATTTTAATTTGAAATACAAAAAAGACTCACTCGTCATGCATTACACAGATTTTCATCGAAAAAGATTACCAGCATGCTATAGCAGCATGTAAAGATCCAAAAATGTAAGTTAAACACAATGCACATTAATCTCAATGCGCTAGATCTTCACAATTTGAGAATCAATAACAGAAACATCGCACAAGATAGTGTGGATCCTTCCCCGCTTTTTTTTATTTGGATATCGGATATAGGCCTACTTTAAGGCACACAGGGGATAACCCTTATAATATTATGTATAAACAAACTCATTATCCGGATATAATATTCGTATTTTGAAAAGTAGTTGCACCCATTTATCCGGATAATCGAAAAACGATTCAGTGCTCGGCAGTTTACATACCTCTGCGCATAAGTTTGAACAGTCTCTCAGACTTCAATGCGCCTACCGTACTCTAAGCCGTAAGAATAGCCCCGAGGACCGTCTTTACGGGACTGTAAAAATAGCCACTGCGTTTCATCATTATTGTCGGAATATTACCAGATGTTCTAAATTAGAAATCTTACTAGATCTAGATTCTAGATCCTTTATAGTGGAATTTGACAAAAAAAGAAAAAAAAATAAGCAGTATTTCTTTTACATCTACACTAGTAAACTTAATATTTAGTTTTGCTCTTAGTGTTATTGTTGATCTAGGCATGCAATGTAAATTTGTCTATATGGCGAATTCCACAGGAAGTGGTGTGAAAGCAGAAAAAATCTTTAAGCAGCTATAAAGTAATTATTATACGTTTATTTCACATGATTTTTTGGTTGATGCACAAACTAGCAATGGAGATGCAGCACAAGCAGCGATTTTGTATGAATTTGTTATTTAATGCTATAAATAATCGTTTGTTCGTCGCCGATGTTAGAAATTCGGACAGACAACATTTACTCAGAGATGAACCCCAATAGACTTATGGCCCTATCACACCCAAAGATTTTTTTTTTTTAATGGTGACTATTTCAGATTAATGTACAATGAATAAAGATCATTTTGTCCAAATTTGATGTTAATTGAATGTGTCGTTATTATGTTTTGGTTGTTTAAATAACACTAACGAATTTGCGGGTGTCAGGCCGACTGACACATTGGAAATAAGGGGCTAAAATACATGTTCCCGGGCCCTGTTGGCGGAAACTGGCGTAAAATATCGAAAGAGGACACCAAAACTCGTATTTTAAGATGAAGATCGTTCAAATCCATCCACGGAAGGCCTTGGAATATGTATAGGCCTAACAACATTCACCGATGTTGTCTGGCTTACGATTTCTAACATCGGCGTGAACAGATTTATTCGCTTTTTAATCAGCCGATGCGCAGATGCGCCTTATTGCTTACATTTTCGTGTTCATCAACACCCATGCTTTTGTTTTCTGACAAGTTTTTGCCCTCGAACTCAAATCCAAGCAAACTAGACTTAATTGAAAGGTGTCATGTCGATAAATTGTACAACATCGGAGATTTCTAACATCGGTGCTAGGCCCAGTTTGACCCCAATTCATTGGCGAATTTCTCCACACAAGTAATGATTAGCGATATTGTAGACCTAAAAATTATGAAACGTCGCTAAAATTTGCATTACTTTGAAAGTTTGTGTGGAATTAGTTGATTTAATCCGATTTGGGTTGTAGATCTAATAAAATGCCGAAAGTTAAGTAGTCAATTTGATTAGATCTAGAAATCTAGATCTAGGCCTTCGATAGTGCCGACGCATCAATCACCTGCTGGATCTAGATCTACATCTAGTATAATCTAGATTTAGATTGGTTAAAACATTGAGAATTGTTTTTTCCCCACAAGTCATCTGGTTTAATTAAACTAATAATTAGCTGATTTGCCATTAAAAAGAAAAAAGATAAAATGTCTTTAAAAAAATCGCGAGAAAAAGTTCTAAACTTAACGTACAGGACAACATCATAATGCATGTATTACAAACAAAAACAAGGAAATAAATACCTATAGACTTCACAGACATGAAACTGAGCAAAGTGTTTAAATACAATGTAAACTTAATTTTTATATTGTTAAAAAATCATTATATGATAATTTAAATAGAAAAAAATTAAAGAAAAACATTTGAGAAAATTGCGCTGGGTTATTTCCCTTTGTGCGTTCCGAGGTTCCTTCCCTTAATTAAAAAAATAAAAACAAATTAAAAGATTTTCTGACAAATTTTAATATAAAATTGGATTTACTTAAAAAAAAAAAAAAAAAAAAGCTGTATTTTTGAAACAACTTAGGTGCTTACATGTGAAGATACAAATATTTAAAAAAGAGCCTATATGGTTGTTACAGATCCATTCTGGCTCTTTGCAACCCAACAATATGTCCTGCCAAAATAAAAAAAAAAAATTACTTTTTTCAAGTACACATGCCTTTTTAAGTTTCAAATGTTTCTTTTTTTCATTTTATGTTTGTTTTATATCTTTTTGTACAATTTTCTTTTGCTTGGATATCATTTTTAAAAATAATTTCAAATATTTTGATGTGACAATGTACAATACAAGGGTAGCGTCAATTTTTTTCTATCCCTATGACTCAATTTTGACATATTACATTGAAAGAGCCTCTAAACAGTTGAGATAGGTTCTAGACAACAATATATTTAGAATTTGAGTACTTTAATAGCATTTTAAGCCAGTTTTAGACTCAATTTGGTCAAGAATTAATTTTTTTACAAATCAGGGGTAGATAACTTCGTCGCCTTCTTACTCCTCGCTCAAGACGCTGCTGCTCATGAAAATTATATATATGAATTCTGCACATCACCAGCTTTCAGGACATATATAATACTTTATACTTTATCGATTTTGAATTTTGACCAAAATTTACTTTTTCAAGTAAATGGCCAGCCATGCTCTATGGAATTCGCCATATGGCTTTTAGTACTAATCCTCCCCTCTCTATATTATGTAGACATCATGTATTACCAATATATCCTACTAGGTCTATGCAATTATTATATTGCATAAGTTTCAAAGATTTATTTTTCACATACCCAATCACTTTTTTTACAACTGACTGAGTTAAGCACAGAACTTTAAAAGCAATGTTAAGTTTGTCAGGTAACAATTTATTTGTTAAATATGGAAAATCATAGACGCAGAAGGCGTCTCAGAGCTGAAATTCAAAAGGTATAGCTTAGAAAGCTTTAAAACATAAAATTGTTTTAAATGATTTCTGACTCAAAATGATATAACATATGATTTAACTAAGGTAGTTTTAATCTTTATGTTGTAATCTGTTGATATGAGTAAGCATTTATTTGTTGTAGTAAGACTAAAAGCATAATCTTTTAATTTTTTTAAAAATCCATATGTTTGTAAAATGCATTTATTTTCATTTCATGCAAATGATCCTGCTTTCTTTCACAGCTCTCTTCCGATCCCTTCAAGCGTTCTACCTGCTTCACTGCTTAGGAATGTTGTTTTCTGGAGTGATCTATGGTCTCTATGCTTTACGCTTCTTTGAAGCCAAGGGAGGTTTCCGTGTCTTAACAGTTTTTAATGTTTTGGCATGTAAGTCTTAATTTAGCTCATAAAATGATTGATCTTTTCAAATATATTCAGTGTGCAGTGTTTTCAGGTGATTCTGATGGACATTCTTAATGTCCCGTTATATTTGGGAAGGAATTTATTCTGCTTGTTGATTATTATTGACTCCTGTAGTGGTTAGCTCTTAGCTGTATATATTGTTTTTAAATTTTAACCAGATATCCAAGTTCCAAATGAATGTTGAGATATATATATTTGTAAAATTTGTATTGTTTATAAGTGAAGATGAATGGGTAAAAAAAAAAATTGCAAGTTGTGTGCTGGTTAAAAATACTTGTAGGGTTGTAAGTTCAAACTAGCTTTGTTTTCTTTACACACATGTTGCTCTCATATCAACCAAAGGGATATCTCTGACAGATATGTATTATATTCAAGGCCTAGCTTGCAGCTGTTTCATCTGCTTGAAATAAGATGTGAAAAAAGAGCTTACTATGTGAGGATGGCCATATAAAAACTAATTGTTATTTTTTTACCTTTTTTTTAGAAATGGCCTGGCTTGCAGCTGTAATTAATATCTTCTTGAAATAAGACCTAAAGAAAGAACTTACTATGTGAGGATGGCTGCATAAAAACTCACTGTTACATTTTTTTACCCAGGAATGTTTTATAAGAGATCCTATTGATTGATGCAGAGATGGATCTAACATCAATCCCAACCCAAATGTTTGTAGGGATAGACCTTATCTCCACAGAACTTTCTATGTTTAGATAGTCACTTAAGTTTGTTTCCATTTATAATATAAATTTGAAAAAAATGGATTCAGTTTTAATGGTCAAATCATTCCAACTCTCTATCCAATTCAGGATGCTGTAGTGGCATAAAGTTAGGCAATAAGCCTGATTGGGGAGGGAACATCTTTTTCTATGTTTTAATTTTTTTTTTAACCATGCTTAATTTTTTTTAATGCAATAGCAGATTGCTTTCTTTGCTGCTTTTATAAAGTATTGAACATTTACATGAATTCAGGCAGACCTGAAATGTAGTGCAAAGATGTTGATTTAGTTTAATAGGTTTACCAAAAGAGATCTAAGTCATACGTTTTTGATTGTATAAATTTGCCAAAAATTTAGTCTAGTATAATAAGATAAAATAGGTGAAAGATTTAGAACCAGATTTTTCAAAACAAGGTTTAGAGCCAGAAAATGGTTTGTATAAAGTGTATTTCTAGATTTAGACCTGGATTATAGATCTTCTTGGTAACTAGATTGAGATTTGCTTCTTTACCATTAAAATTGCTTTTTAAATGTTAACCATAAAAAGCAAGCATCACAGAGGTAAACTTTAAATAATGAAACTTCACAAGGCCAATAAGTTCAGAATTCACAAATGCTATAGACAGAGATGGGCATTCTCCGGATTTTTTTCTTATGGTAGAAATTCAGGCACCAGTAAAATAGTTTAGGTGGAGATAGACATCAGTAGCTATCTTTATGGAAATCTCTGTAGAGATAGAACCAGCCTTTCAGATCTAATTTTAACTGAGGAGAGACATTAATTCTTCACATTTTGCCATGAAAAATACTAAATGGCTTACAAACTGTTAGTATTTAGCTGGGTGAAGGAGGTAACTGAAACTCAAAATATATGAAGCCAAGGAATTCTGTTGGCTGGTATGATTCACTGGGTTTTGTTAATTGCCTAAAGTATGCAGGCTTACATGCAGGTTAAAGAAAAAAAAAAACCAACCAACAAGATGTTTTACTCAAACATTGAATACATCTTATCTTTGGTTTTTGTTTCATACAATACAGCTATGTAAAAATAAGATATATTTACTACAATGCACACCTGATAATTGGACATCAAAAAGAGAGCAGCCACACATGTCAAATTAAAAGAGTGTCGAATTGTGAGAAAAGCAAGCTATAGAGCAAAAGAAAAGAGGGGGGCGAGGTGGTCTTTTGTCTTAGTATTAATTATTAAGTATAACAGTGCTAATACAATCTTCTTTTTCTCTATGAGCTATGCACATGAGTGGAACCTAGCAGGCGATGCTTGCCACTGCCATCCACGCATATTACAGTGTTAAGTATAGACCCAACCTGTCATACCTTTCCTCCTCTCCTGTGCATCTCCTATCGATCCAAAGCTCGTCATCCCCGTAGTAACTCAATCACAATGAAAAAAAAGTGTTATTTTGCTGCGAGAGGCGGCCAGGCAAAAGCATTGTGGTTTTGTTTGATTTGAAAAGCAGACGGGATCAATCGAATTAAGAGAAATGAGCGGAACAGCTATTGGGCAAAGTTTGGTCAGTAAAGATACAGGGAATTATTTGTGACTTTTTAGGTGCTTGGAATTGAGGGAAATGTCAAAATGTGAGATGTTGAATTAAATGGAGTGCACAGTACTTGATTATGCTTGCACAAGATTAAGAAGGATTTAAAAGGAATGATGGAATAAATTTTTAGTGGTATACATTTTTGATTTTCTGTTGGCATTGAGTGGAGTGATAGGATTTTTATAACTAGGAAGTATGGAAGGATTTTTCTTTCAAGTTCTTGTTGATAGAGTACTCTCCTGTATAACTCGTCACCAGTTATCTTGACTTTAAGTATACCCACTTGTCTCTTGTTTTGTTTTCTTTAAAAAGTGTCTTTGATACCCATGTTGAAAAACACCTGCTTCATAGCAATATGCTTTGGATTCTGTCTCCAGTGGCTGCAGGTGTATTCACACTTGCGATGTACGGCACAAAGTACCGTCAGATTTTTGGCCTCACCTCACCAGAATACGATACCAACATCATCATTGATAAGAATAGCCACATCAGCCACCATGTAGCCGAGTTTGGCTATGGCTTCATCATGGCTGCAATTGGCTGTGTTTTGGCTGCTATTGTGACTGCATGCAGCCTACTGGAGGCAAGCCGAGCTGTGGATCTGCTGCGCAACATGCAAAACCGTTTGACTGTGTGGACGTCACCTTACACTCTCTTTGTAGATCAGGAAGCCTAAAAATTGAAACTGGGAAGTTGTTCTGAAAACAAGAAAAAGGCAGTTAAATGGTGTAATAAATTTTTTTTTTTCTCTAATAGAAGGTTAAGAAGCAGCCACTCAGTGTAGAGAGTGTAGATAACTTTTAATGATAATGGGTCTTTTATCACTTAAGAAGTTTGCTGACTATTTTTATCATCAATACCTGCTTTATTTCTGAAATGGGAAGCACCTTCATTTATTGTACTCAATATTGTTTATTTGAGATTACTGTGAAAAAAAAAATGATCTGTTGACAGCTTTCTACAAATGTTTTGAAAAGTAAGCTAAAAAAAAATTGTCAGTTTGTCCTGGAATTGGTTAAGATATTTATCAAAATTTGCAAATCACGCAATTGAAAATGTCAAATTATGTCTTACTGGCTATGAACTTGATATGGTTAAATTTTAAGTCTAATGTCTCTTTTCGAGAGAAAACTTTCTTTTTATAATTATAAAAAATCCTCTTTCTCTAAATATGATGCAAATGTTGTTTGTGACACTATGGAGAATTCACAAGAAAAATTAATTTATAGCCTAATGGTTATTAATAGGAATGAGGCTATGGCACAACTGTTCTTTCATATATTTTTTTTGTAAACACTAGCCTCAGATCAAGAGAACTTTATGGAGCTATCCTTATTATATGAATACAAATCAAGTATTATATAGCTTTTGAGAAATACTGCGCTCTTTTTTTTTTTTATGAAAAAAGTCTTTTAATATT
Source organism: Plakobranchus ocellatus (assembly GCA_019648995.1). Classification (NCBI taxonomy): domain Eukaryota; kingdom Metazoa; phylum Mollusca; class Gastropoda; family Plakobranchidae; genus Plakobranchus; species Plakobranchus ocellatus. The sequence continues at coordinate 93,878 of BLXT01006967.1, read as the reverse complement.
TAGAGAAAAAGGTTTGCATCTAACTTTGAGTAATGTTAAAGCATTTTGATCAAGTGCTCTACCAGATTAAAAAGTTATTTAGAGGGTGATGGAAACTTTTGATTCCGAGCCTTCTCATGAAATCTCCATGTTCACAGTTGCTTGATCCTTTTCATTTTTTGTGAATTGCTATATTTTTTTTTGTATACATTCTTATTATGCAGGCTGAATTTTCCTCTTCTTTTTTTTTTTCCTTGTTTAATAATAATAATAGTGTAGATAATAAGATCTAAATAGCTCATTGTGGACAGAATCATCTTTAAGCACTGGTTCTTTCTAAAGTCAGTATAGTCATGTGACATTGTACAAAACACAAGGAAACATAAATGTTCAGTCAGAAAAGATTATAACCAATAGTTTTTTGCTTACCATTTTTTCATAATGTTAAATTCAAAAGCCTTAACATATTACTAGATTGTATGGTGGTTGTGGGGCTAATCGTGGTGGTTGTGGGGCAGAGTTTTGAGGAAAACTGTGAATGTTTTCGTTTTTAGGCATATGTACCACTGAGTAGATTGTCATGGCTACTTCATATATGTATGTGAAATTTTTTTTTTTTTAGTGAAAAGTGGCAGGCAGAGGGAAAAAAAAAATTTAAGACTTAGGCAAGATATTTATCTTTTGATCAATGTTTTTTTTTTCATTCACTTTTTTCTTTCTCTCACACATGGTGCTTCCTTTTACCAACTTTCTTTTCACCTTTGAAAAAGTAGTATTTTGTATATATAAATTTACATGTATATGCTTTTATTAAAAGTATTGATGTTATTTTAATCCAGGAAACAGATTTTCATATCCAAGGATTTGCTTGTTTACAAAGAAAAATGCTTCCACATGTCTCCAGTGTCTCAAACACTTATATAATTTACATGTAATTTGCTCATTCAAACATATTTAAATCCAGATTTTGAAATGTCTTCCTTTTAATATTTTTTATCTGAAGATAAAAGAATAGTGTGATTTTACTTTCTACAACTAATCGAGCATTGTTTTTTAAATGCTTTTCTTTTTTATGTGTGGTGTCATCATAAATGAGATATTTTACTCAGTAGAGTGTGGCAGTGTCCGACATAACTCAATAATATTTAAGAAGATGGCTCTCTAAGGTACTTGAAAAAAAATTTTTTTGTGTACAATTTTAGCAAAATGTTTCATTTTATGATGGCACCACATACATATAAGATGGTTGTATATAATGATCTCTGATTTTAATGGATAAATAAATGTTTAAACGGCTTTTGTGAAACACTATTTTATTATACTTTACATTTGAAAAAAATTCCATTCGTTTTCTAAAAAAATTGTTGACTGCATTCGATTTTAATATGTCATTCCATAAAGTTTGTGCTGGAAATATTTTAATTTCAGTGAAAATAATAATTGACCTGTCTCATTTTTTCTTTTTTTTTTTTTTTATACTATAGTGGAATACATTTTTAAAAACTGTCTTAAAATTTGCATGGAAAATTGCTTTAATTTTTTCTGGACTGTTTATATATATATATATATATATATATATATATATATATATATATATATATATATATATATATATATATATATATATATTGGTGTATGTAATTTTTTTTTTTTCAATCAATTTAAATACATTTTCTTTTATTTGTAGATGAAACAGCAAAATCTTTAAAGCAATATTACTATTAAAATGTGACTACTGTGTGATGATCACTGCTCATTTTTATCAGGGTATTACTTTTAACAACAGCAAAAATAGCATACTTCCAGCTTCACTGTTAGAGTGGTACTACAAAATGAGACAAGCTGAAGACCTATCGCCATGTCATGAAAACTCAACCGGAGGAGTTAAAATGGCTCATTTCTCCACTTTGCAGAATATTTACTAGACGTATTAAATTAGATTTTCTATATATAAAGCAACTTTTACTATTCAGAATTTTGATTTGAATCCAACAAAGAGAGAAAATCAGTCACAAGCTGCTGCAAACACTTTTTGCATTAAAGGGTTTAAAATCAATTTCTATTAACTCAAAAAAATAACAAACAAATTGAAATAATAAATATCAAGTACCGTCTTCAAACTCACGAATCTTGAGGTAGAATTAGAAGCGTTTATTTTTAATTTTTGAAAAAAAATTTAATTAACAGTGTATATTGTAAGAACTTCTTTTGAGTGTAGTAGTATTTGCGGTTTTAAATCTGTAGCAGAAAGTGCATTTTATTTGTGCTCCTGGCTCAGTGTCCAATATCCGCTGATCTGTGACCGACTTGCTCTGGTTGCTTTACCACTGAGTATTTTTTGTGAAGGCTTATATTAGCAATTAAGGTCAAAATGATACTGTTACTTTGTTGTTGTTTTTTTTTTTTGGTACTGCCAGTAATATTTGCAATTTTTAATTTAAATTGAAAAGGTTTCGAAAATATGTCTTTTTATGTATAATAATAACAATAATACACTATAGGTCACAATTGCACAACAACCAATACAAGATGAACATAATAGTATAGTTTTGTTGTGAAGATATTGTGAATCAATCTTTTCTCTTTTTTAAACAGAATACTTTGTACAAACTTAAAGAATAAGCACGTAAAATATTTGATACTTGTCAACTTGTCTTTAAGTTTAAAGCTTATTTTTATAAAAGAAGATTAAGGGCTTCAATCTACACTATGCAACTCAATTTACTTTTATAGTGCTTGTCAGTTTTTGTAGTTCACAAGTTTTGTAGTGCAGTCAATGTTATTGAGAAAATGTAACCTATTGTAAAATACATTATGTAATCCTGTAGATGGTTTTATTTTAGGTATGTCCTAAGAACAGTCAAACGGTTGTCTATAATATGTTTATCTTATTTTTACCTTAACTTTTACCATCATAGAATTCATTTTTAAGCTCAGTTCAACATGTTTCTTGAACTGGTCTTAAGACTTGATGTGGCTGATTTGCCGTATTAATAAAAAGTTAGGCAGATTTTCCCTTAAAGAATCGGTAGGCTGCATTGGTTTGTTTCCCATTTTTAATTTAATTCTGAGCAAAGACACTGTATTTCCATTTTAAATGGAATTGAAAGTAAAATATTTTTTTCAGTTTTGATGTGTGAAAGGACTGCTTAGACCTGACGAAAGTTTTTTTTTTTTTTTTTTTTTTTTTTTTTTTTTTTTT
>BLXT01006967.1:58101-73924 GCA_019648995.1 Plakobranchus ocellatus | reverse complement strand
GGGGGGGTAGGGTGGGGTGATTTTTTTTTTTGGGGGGGGGAGGGGAGGGGAGGGAGGAGCTTATATTGCCTGGACATCTTATCAAAATACGCACACACGCAACAAAATAATAAAAAACAATAATCAGATGCAAAAACTTGGAACACATACAATAATTAAATTGAAAAAAAAAAAACAAAACAAACAAAAACAACGTAGCGCAACGCCAAATAAAACATCTTGCGCAATAAAATGAAAAAAATGCTATAGAAGCAAGTTTTAAATTACGAAGATTCCGGGCGCACAGACACATAGTTTTATTTAAAGTACGCGCATATACATATCTGAGATGAGGAAACTATAGAGGAAATTTATAATTTCCTATTGTGTTTTAGAAATGGAAATATAACAGCTGGTTCATGCTTATATCGAATAATTATTCTTGTAGAAAAAGACTGCCACTAAACACGACAATTAGCGAAAGATAGATACGAGTATTTATGTTTTAAACCATAGAACTGCGTATCACTTGATTTTATTCATTCCTTTCATAAGCTTGTCATTCATTTCCAACCGTATTATGTGAATGCGTTTGTCGGATACTAACACGCATGTTACTGACTGACGGTTAATTATGCATACATCCATTGGTAAAAGGTGTTAGAGTAATAGTCTCCTATCTTAATAGAAAAGCGTAAAACTGGTCACATTGTGCCAAGCAAGCCTGTTCTTTTGCTTTTTTATTGCCCTTACACATGTCTAATCCCACATCAGATGTATATGAGCTAAGGTTTGAGTCCATTCGTAACGGTACACGAGCAAAGGTGTCTCTATTTGATCGGATACCCATGCGATGGTTCAGTTTCTAGAAGGAAAAAAAAGGAGACTGATATTTTCTTATAGTTTAAATTAACCAAAGCTTTAAGGAAAACAAAAACTAAAAGCATCATTTACAGTGGAGTCTATCAAGAGAAAAGGGTTTTTAAAAAGATGAAGGGTTTTTTCCTAACTGAAACAAAAATATAATATATACATATATATATATATAAATATATATATATATTTATATATAATACATTAATATTATATTATATATATATATATATACAAACACATAAAATGTGCACGTTATGGATGTTTTATATGAGGAAGAAAACCTTTTCTTCTCTTGAAAACTTCTATTCCGTTATTTCCGGCATAAGATTGAGAATTAAAGTTTAATGTGTAATAAATCCATTGATGCGATACACAGATTAGGCAAATTTAGTCTTGTACTGCGTCATTTGTTTTCTTGGCTGGCATCTTGCAAAAGGAGGAAGGAATAAAAGGTAACTTCAGGGAAAAGATATTGACAGTCAATATCTTATGAAAGGTTCTTCAATGAACGATTTTACCGTAGCTCGGGAAAAAACCCAAAATCTACTTTAAAAAAAAAAAGTAGACAAACAAACATTTATAAGAACACATATAGATTTAATTCGACTGAAATTCAAACACTTTTCTTTATGCAAAAGAGCTAAATCAACTTCAATAAGCCTATTATAAACTTTTCAATGCTTTGAAGGGTCTGAAATGTTTTTGAAATCTAATTTTTGAAGATGAGCAGGCCATGTTGCCTAGAACTCTTTGTAACGTCTTCGATGTCTTGCGTGTCCGCCCTTTCCTGGTTGTTTTGCTAGGGACTAAAAATAGAATCAGGTTTTCCCCACTTTAGCCCAAACATGTTATATGGCAACTGCCTGTTTGAGACTTTCTTTTTTGTGGGTGTTTTTCCAACATTATCATTAGCACTAGATCTAAATAGATTGCGAGGCGATTTCACCAATCATCTCCTTACTCATGATTATTTCCCAGTTTCGCTTTGAAATAGAGTCCAAGCGTTCGCACACAAACCAAAGAATTGTGTTGTCAGATATGGTCTACGCGCCGTCCACCATTGTCGGCTTTTGGCAGAGAAAAATGGCAGATAGATCACAACTAATCTAGAATTTTTAGGTAATTTTAGTTTTCAGTTATTGTGAGAACTGTTCTCTTCAATTCTTGACGAAATTTTACTCATTAATTTTTAAAAGGAGTTTTACTCTGCTATTTCAGAAGAAATTTTACTCTTCGATTGAGGGAATTATGCTCTTTAATTTTTTGGCGAATTTCACCCTGCAGTTCTTGAAAAAATTTTTATACTTTAGTTCATGAGGGAATTTCACCCTTCCGCTCTTGAGTCAAAATTCCTTCGGAGAGTCTGTTAATGCAAGGTTTTGAAACCTTTGTGTAATTCTGAGACTGCATTTGGTCAAGGTATTTACTGAAGCGATTCGACGAGCAACTCTAAAAATGTAGTATTGCTCAACTTCAAAATTTTGATAAGGCGAGACGATCAGACTGCCGCATTCAAATTAAGTGCAGTATCGTCATGCCTACCTGTCATTTAGCCTTTTCTACAAAAAATCGCTTTCGCTCTGCAACTAAAAAATGACATATCTGTTATGCGACTCTTTGTATGTAAAAACTTAGCTCTTCAGGTACCTTCTCTGAAACAGACCTTGCCGATGATGTTCCTCCACTCACGCCTATTCTCAGTGATTGCAAATGTCCTAAACCCTTTTGTGGCAAATATGACTTAAAAACTGTAGTTGCCTCACTATCTTATGGTTTAATTAGTGATTGCTCAAGATTAGCTTTTTTTCCGAACCAATTCATTAGACTTTTTGTATAACGATAATGGTACCATTTTAGAAGATGTCTGTAAATCTCTTTTTATAGTACTGCCTAAAACACCAAGAGCAACAGAAAGTGAACGTCATAGAACAATCAGTTTAATGAGCCATTTTACAAAAATCCTGTTACGCGTTTTGATGCATAGAATGCGCAAGATTATAAGACCCGAAATATCCCGAAAACAGTCTGGCTTTATGCCTGATAAAGAGACTAGAAAAGCAATACTCACTTCGTCAATACTTATGAATAGGTGTATAGAAATGCAAAAAAAAAAAAAATCTCCACCTCTGCTTAAATGATTATTCTTAGCCTTTGACAAAGTAGGATATGTAGAGCTGTTTCGTTTGCTAGGAAAATTAGACATCGATGGGAAAGATTTGAGAGTAATTAGAAATTTATACTGGGATCAGACTGCATCTGTAAGAATTGAAGGAGAACATAGTGACTTCAAATCCATCAAAAGAGGTGTGAGGCAAGTATGTGTAATGTTTCCTGCTCTTTTTAACCTATAGTGAAATTATCTTTAAAAATCTTGACGATATTTTAGGATTAAAAATAAATGAAGAGAATCTTTATAATCTCAGGTATGCAGATGATACAGTTTTAATCGCAGAATCTGGTAAACAACTTCAAAAACTTCTAGATACTGTAGTATTAGGGTGCGAAGGAATGGGCCTGTCTTTGAATATAAAGAAAACGGAATGTATGATCATCTCAAAGAAATCCTCTTACCTCAAGTGCAATTTCGTTAGCAAAGGCAAACAAATCAAACAAGTTACAAAATTCAAAAATCTAGGTTACCTGATAACATCGGATGGCAGATGCACAAATGAAATCAATAAAAGATACATTCCAAAAAATGAAACCAATACTCGCAAACAGATACATAAGTATAAAAACTAAAATAAGGGTAATGAAAACATATGTATGGTCAATAATTTTGTATGGCAGTGAGTGTTGGACAATAAACAAGACTCAGTTAGTGAAGCCAAGTCGCCCATACAAATCAACAATGTTTGGTTATGTCTGGGTTACACAATATCCCAATAAAAAAAAATGAAATTGAGTCCCTTGTTTGACCCATGCTTTCGGGGAACCAGGAGTAGGGTACTGATTATTTCGTGCATACTGCATTCTGAGGTAGTTTGCCTTTGCTAGCCTTGCCGCCTTGACTTTCACCAGGTTTTAAGAGACCTAGCTAACGATTTTGTGCTGGGTTGACAAAGGGAGCAAAATAAAATTTACTTGGCCAGGACTGACTATAATGATGATGATGATGATGATGATGATGATGATGATCATCGTCATCATCATCATCATCCTTATCATTATCATCGTCATCATCATCATCATCATCGTCATCATCGTCATCATCATCATCATCATCATCATCATCGTCATCATCATCATCATCATCATCATCATCATCATCATCATCATCATCATCATCATCAACCGTCACCATTACTCTCTGATATCACCATTTACCATATTCAAATAACAATTTTCACCAACAACAATGAGCTTTTTGTTATGGCTTTTGATAGCAGTAAATTTACTGTAGAAAACTTTCATGTTTAAAAATTAATTCTGTATCTTTTCATACATCTTCTATTTAAGCACATTAGTTCTGTGTGATGTGTAAGGTTCAAATGAATGGAGATGCAGGATTTTTTTCTCTCATAAAAATAGATTTTCAATTTTAATATTCTAAGTAGTTTTGCAAAATGAAACACAAAAATTCTATTTTTTTTCCGACTTTCTTAGACAATATTAATTCAAAGAAGTATATCGCACTTGATCTTTTGTAAATCTGTTAGAATTTGCAAAGATGCATTTGTATTTCAGTGAAGAATCCCAATTCGTCACAGATCTTTACCATCAAAGTCTTTTTCTAGATATGAAACAGCTTTTCGTGTTTTACTTCTGTCTTATGTTGAAAGCCTTAGAATAATCAATGAAGCAGAAAAGAGTGGCCATTTTGCATTTCTATACACCTTACCATACGCTTTGACAAAGTAATATTGCGTCTCTAGTCCCTTTATAAGATACAACGCCAAACTGGTTTGTGTTCGTTTCTGGTCTGACACTCTTGTTTTTTTTATGTATCAAAACATAAAAAATAGGATTTTAGTAAATTGCTCTATGAAGTTCACAATCAAAACATCAAAAATAGGATTTTAGTAAATTTCTCTATGAAGTTCACAATCAAAACATCAAAAATAGGATTTTAGTAAATTAGTCTATGAAGTTCACAATCTATTGATGGTGTTTTAGGTAGCACTATAAAAACATATATTCAAAGATCTTCTGGGGTTTGTACCATATTGCATCTAGGAGATTTGTTGTCAGATCTATTACTTCTTATGGCGTTTTAATTTTTTTTATTTTCGCTATTGATGCCTTAACCTCTTTTTTAAAGATAGAAGGAACCTGTGGGCTTTTCCATATTTTAGGTTTATCAACCAGTCCTCTTTAAAAAGATCTTCAACATATTTTGACCATTCTTATTAGTACTCTTTTTTCTCCATTGACATTGTTCCGTCTTTTGATTGATGCAGCCAGGGTTGCTTCATTTGATTTTCTTGCCAGTCATCGTTTATTTTAGCTTGCATGAATTAAATGTGCATATTTAGCTTTTGATCTTTTTCCTGATATTGTTGATTAATCGTTTTTTCTTTTGCTGTATTGCATTGTATTTGGATTTTTTTGTTTGTTTAGGTCTTCGCATTTGGCTTCTTCATTTTTAAATTTGCGCCTTTCTTCCGTACAATGTGATATTTCTTTGTTTATCCGTTTCTTATGCTCTATTGCACCCTTTTTACTAACATTTTTCTGTATGAATTCATTAAGTGACTAATTCATTCCCGACCATAATTCTTCTACCCTTGATATTTTGTGAAGAGTCATAATTTTTTGGTACAGGGAAGGCAATTTTGTCTCTCACTTTTTCATCAGCTTTTTGTAGGTCCATTTGCAATTTAGGATTGACTTTTGTCTTTTTCAATTCCTTAAGTTTTCTTTCAAAATTACACACGGCTGGAATGTGGTCTGAATCACAGTCGACTCCTGGCATGATTTTGATGTTTTGATAGTGTTTCGGAATCGTTTCTAAATGAAAATAATCTATTTTGTTTCTATTTCTATCTCCAGAGCTTTCCCCTGTCCCCTGTCGGCTAGGATAGTTAGAAAACTAAGTTTTTGAGATGGTGAAATCATTTATTGACACATCCAACTTTAATAAGTATTTACTGCCTTTATACCACTTGGCTCCACAACATCTTCTACCCTTTCATCCCCTACTTTTCCAGCGAAGTCTTCTATGATTGTCATGGTGTCCTGGGATTTTAATAGCCCTATACTTTTTCCATTTCTTTATAAAACTTGTCTACTTCTATATCTTTACTATCTATGAGACAGGGATGTGTAATGTCTTCTGATCTTTTAAATTATATAGTGAAGTATTCTTGATGATTTTAGAGGATATTTCTGTTTTGAAAGTAAATGGAGAAAACCTTAATAATCTCAGGAATGCAGATGATACAGTTATAATGGCATAACCTAGTGATAATAACAAAAACTATTAAAAACTGCTTTTTAGAGAAGAAATGAATGGGCCCGGCTTTGTGGAAAAAAAAAAAAAAAGCGAATGCATGGTCGTCTCAAAGAAATTCTCAAACACCCAATGCACACTCGTTGGCAAAAAAAAAGAGAAATCAAACAAGTTACAAAGTTCAAATATCTTGAAAAAATCATATTTTAAAATTTCAATAAAAGCTAATTTTGAAATATTCATAGAAAATATACCATCTGGAACAAAAAAACCCCACGTAATTTGGAAGAGATTATTATTGCGAAACTCAGCAGTTGAAATGTTTTTAAAAATGCTTGTCGCACATATACATTTTGAAAATCAACAGATTTATCTGTGGGTATTCGAGATCGCGGCCGTCACCATAGCAACCATCATAAATGATAAAGGTTGATAAATCATATTTCTCTAATTTGAAAATTCTGAATTGACTGGTAATTATTATTATTCTTAATATCAATGTTTTAAATAAAGAGAATGTGTCTCAGTGAGCCCCCACCCCCCACTCTCTACACCCCACTCCCCATCCCACCCCCACTCCCTCTCTTCTTCGCGACAAAAATGATAGCATATTGCTTTATAAGTGTGTGCGTGTTTCTTTAATTTGTGTTTTGTTTATTATTTGATTTTTGTGCAAATTACACACTAGTAAATAGCCTCAATAAGGGACGTCCGGTTCGAATAGCCAGGGAACATTCTTAAATGGCCAGGAGGCAGCCAGATCCTCCATATATATGCACACAGTTACAAAACAACATGCCATAATTTTTGTTGCGAAGCTGCGATGTTCTGAAGTAAGGGATTTGAGCAACAAAACAACACACATAAATAGAATGATGTTAGAGCACACTAGAATAGCTCTTACCTCATACAACACAGCTCCAATTGGTGGTCCAAGCAAAGCGCCCATACTTGAGAGAGAACATGCGGTTGCCTGAAATAATAGGCTTTGTTACGACGGACTATCTTTCTAGATATCCTAGAAGAAATCTTTGTTAAATTTAATCGATTGTTACCGTTGAAACAAGTGCTTTTATAAATTTAGTTTAAATTTTACCAGGGAAACAACGGATTAGGCAAACGTTGACCAGACCAACAAAAGTAGTGATAAATTCAGGCAACAGAAAAAAAAATACTTAAAAGTTGTATAAAAATGTATTAATTTTTTTTCTCTCAGGTGGGGTTGTTGCTTATCAATCAACAGTAAGTTACTTTGGACCCGTGATGTAGTGAGGTTTTTGTAGATGTGTGTATTTCACAGGTAGCAAACAGATGTCAATAACGCAAGATATTTTAGCGACAATTTTGATACAGCAAGCTGATTTGACCCATAGAAGTGGTATACATAAATGTTGTAATCCGTAGCTTTTCTCTGAAGATACTGATATAAAGTTTACAATTACTAGTACGTGATAGCGATATTCACCGCTGTGTGATACTATTAACGAAAATTACGGAAGCAAAATTCTAACTTTAGATGAGGCAAAACTAGAGAAAGACGAAGGAGAGAAAGGTAAGAGAATAGATAAGTTCTCTTCATTGAACTTGGATTAGTTTCGCTTGTAACACAACCCAGATAGAATAAGTTTGTTACACAATAAATTATACTTACGTAAGCTGAGGCAAAGCCGTTGGGGAAGTAAGAGCACAGTATCGAGATGAAAGCTGTGGCGTAAGCAGCGAAGCCGAGAGCTCCTGAAGCCCTTACAGTGATAGATAGCACAACAAACATGGCACCAGCTGGACTCATCTTCAGCAAACTACACCAGCAATGGTTGCAAGGCGTTTTGAGTAAAAAAAAAAAAAGAAGATGACTATTGGTCAATTTTTTCGAAACAAAAGGTTTTAGTTATGCAGTGACATTCATCTTTTTTTTGGTTAGTGAAATTTGTAACATTTATTTTTATAGTTGCTTGTTACAATAGAAACGTGTCATGGCATTAGCAAACTTACGTTAAGGAGTTGCAAACTATACTGCATTAGGTTTTTATTTAAGGGAAAATATAAGAGAACAAAAAGCCCCCCAAAACGGGCTTACATATTTCGATTTTTTGGCCAAACACTTTAGAATCAGTCAACAAAATGGATTCTGTAATCGAAAGAAAAGGATGCAATAGACTGTTAGCGCCTTGATCTCATTGTATCAAAGGCTTCTTTCACAAATAGATCTCTTTACAACATTACAGGCGGAGTATCAAGAGACTCCACTTCGATTCGAAGCTCGATGAAGACTCTTGGCAGAGTTGGATAATTATATAAATAAAAAACCAGCTACTAAAGCAATGAGCACAATACTTCAAACAATATCCCCCAAAGCGAGTCGGATGAGCGAAAACTCTATGCCTTTTCTGAAGGAAATATTAAAAACTTTAATATAAAAGGGGTGATTAAGTTGGAAAGTGTACTTTTCTCCAACCTTAACATAAAGTTGCTTATGACAGAATAATGTAGAATACTTGATTCCGATGTTACTCAGGCGTGTGCGTCAAAACACCACTTCAACGTACTGGCACTTGATCAGCTATGTCAAGTCATATATTTTGTTGATTCTGTGTAGATAGCCCGTTTGCTTCAGAGTGACTCAAGCTTTTAGCCCCTTCATTCGATTCGAAACCGCGATGGAATGGTCACTGTAGATCTGAGAGCGGGCTTGCTAGCCATTATCAAGTATTTAGCTTCGCAAACTTTAGAAAACATAGTTGTCTTTATTTCACAGGAAAAGATACCCCCCCTCCCCCCCTCTTCCCCCCCCCCCACAGTTCACACACACACCGTTTTCTCCTATTCCTACTCCTATCATCGCCCTCCTTTTCATCCCTATTATTCCCTGCTTTATTGTTTACTTCAGAAGTTCAACTTTGGGGTTTAATCCTCTTGGATGACGTCTCATTACTAATATCTATGTCAACATATGTCCCCAAAATGAATCGAGCTCTAAATAAAAACCTGTACACTCAAATGTCCTAACACAAGAAATTGATAATCCTTCAATGTTTTGTCTCATCTCCTTAATTCGAAGTAAGTATGGAATCTAAACTAAATAAATAGATGGTTTGACTCAAGACGTAACGAAAGAACGTGAGAACACCTACAAGGCAAACAGAATGTGACACAAAAATCCACGTTAATGTCAGCGTCTTTTCGGCTTCAATCCTTTGCGCATTGAACTCCATCTAAAAAGCATATTGCTCTAAATAGGCAGAAGCAGTTTTCTTAGAAACATTAGAAAATAGTTATTTGTCCGCTACTTGGAACGCATTGACTGTAAAGAAACAGATTCCAAATTTCTAGAATAAAATGGATAAGAACTGTGTTAATTATCTGTTTCTTACCCAAAAATTACAGTACAGGATCCACTGAGGAAGATCCCTGCTATACATACGGAGCGAGCACCCCATTGCGAAGTCTGGAAAATAGGTACAGAAAATAGAAACAAACTGTAGCTAAATACTATTTATTTAAAAGAAAAAAGAGTAGAATTGCAAATGGCATCTGATAAAGAAAATAGTATTGGCCTAAACGAAAAGAATCTTTTTTTTCTTTTTTTTATACGGTAATATTCTTTTTAACGCCTGAAACAGGAAATAAATGTATTTTCATTTTTAAAAACGATGATTTTTTCTATGTATTTGCAATACACCCACATATAATTATATACCAATCTGTTGTGAGCTACGAAAAAAAAGTTGGAAGCTTTTAAAGGCTATTTCATGGCACCCTGCCTATACTTTTCTTTTTTAAAAATAACGTCTTGTACTAGTTAGTGACTTTAATAGAGAGTCTTTGCCAAAAACTACATCAGCCTATTCAAATATCCAAATTATTAAGAAAGAGGAATTATCGTATGAACTTTTTCAATCAAACTATTATCAGTTTAAAAAGAGCTGAAAAAAAAAATTATAGCCCACCACTCTCTACAATGGTCCTTTTTCCCTTCGAATGAATGACCGACTTTTCCAGGAAAATAAAATAATATATGACAAGAAAATTAGCACAAGGAGTTAAAAATTACTGAAAAATAGACGGTTGCGGAGACCGATTGAGGGAGCAAAGATTACATGCAATTCATAATAGATTACCGCTAATTTCCAAGGCGGTAAGTTAATCTCCAAAAAATCTTCGTTAGCCACAACGATGAATAACTTCTTCAACATTTCAGAATGATAGTTTTAAGAGAGAATTATGCTCACACTACCAGTTATATCGTTCTTGTTTTGTATACAAATTTTCAAGACCCACCTTTCTGCCTATGATTGGTGAGCTGATGAACACAACAAGTTCAAAAACGCTGAAAACCAGACCAACATCAGTTGTGGACGCCCCTTTCTTTGTCGCCTGGGAGATGGAAAACATTGACGCAAGTTCAGCAGTCCTTTTTTAGTTATTCACGAAACAACTAGAAATTCAAATGCAGTCTGTTATATCCTGCAGTCTGTTTTTATTTCTTAAACACATTTTCTGCTCTTTCTGCAAAATAACTGATGTGACCAAGAGTGTGAAGCGAAATATTTACAACCTAAAATATTTGATGCAACTGCTAAAAGATTTATAATGCTCTGAATAAAAAACCTTTTACGACAATATATTATACAAAAATATACAATAGCTTTTTCCTGTAAGTATTTGCAAAACAAAGATCAGATATTACTTATTTTAAACCCAAATTACAATGTACTGTTCAGAGATTTCCTCCCCCCCCCCCCCCCCCNNNNGCTTTGACCCTGCTTGCAATTAGGCTGTACTTTGTATGAGTTTTGACTTAGTATTCTGTACAGGAAAACAAAATGAAATTGCGAGGGGCAAGTGAGGGTTTCCAGAAAGTTTTATACATTATATAAATTTGCTTTTGCACAAATATTTCTGTAGAGCGAAAAAAAAAATAAATAAAAAAGCAATGGAGCACATCTTCTTCCATTAATGAGGCAGTAATGACACTGAAACTAACTTCTACTCCAACTGAAGCACATTAGACCACCTTACCTCTTGAGGGTAGAATGGTGCCGGTAAAGCCATGGTACAGGCCAGAATTAGAGTGACGCTAAAAAGCACTACAAGCGCAACCTTGTCGCGACAATTCAGTTTGGGACTCTCAACGTTCTCCTCAGAACTCTTTTGCATGGTATCCTCATCAGAGCCGTGGTCTGAACTTTCCAGGTCCACCTCCATTTCCTCTTGTGGAAGAGCTTGGCCCTTCATAGTTATAGGAGTTGACTCCTTCGTGCTGTTTGGATTTAAATTTGATGCAAACTGTTTTTCACTTGCATCGATCTGTCTCAAAATATTCTCACTGTTTATAGAAGTATTGGTTGTAAATGTATCTTTCTTCATGATTTCCTATATAGAAATTGTCTATTCACTTTTAACATCAACAGGAAAGGCTGCAAGAACAAAACTTAGCATTTGATCGACACTATAATAACAGTGCGATTTATTCGACTATTTGCTTAAATAAATGCAGTTTGTATGTGTGATCAAATAACACCAATATTATTTAATTTTTTTTAAAACTGAGGAACTTGACCCTGCAGGCTATCACTGAAATTTCAACACATTACTGGGACGTAAAGTGTTTCATTTACGGCAAATCACGTCGATGTAATTGGAATGTTATATAATATATTTTTATTTCCTCTATTTTGTAGCCAGATTATTGACAGTTGACAGTCAATAACGCACGCCTCACACTGTAAATAGCGCTTTGCACTCATCAAAGAAAGAATTAAATGAATTAAAACACTCAGGATTAAGTTTCACTCGGCAGATCCGAGGATGCATTTTAGTTCTTACATAGCACTCGCTATAATTATGAGATCGTTTGATATTTCGTTTCTTTTCGTGGGGAATCAATACAGAATAGCGATCGCTCATAGACACTACGTTTCCTCACATGAATGGGGTTTAATGATGGAATAGCACTAAAAATTCGTAATCACCGTGAAGATTACACTGTTTTATGGTTGCCATTTCTAGCCTACACCATAGTAGACCGCTATCCAGTACTTTTCTTCCTATCTTTTTAAAACGAGATAAATACTCGTCATTTAACACTGGTAGAGAATATGACCTTGGCTTTTTATGTGGAATATAATAATATTATTTCCACTATCAAGCAAAAACATTTTTTTCAGTTTCTTGTTTGGATTTGTCTGACAGTTGATTCCATAATTAAAATACATGGACTGCTCCTTGTTCTTCTTCAACACTCTCACGTCATACGGGTCTGGGGCGTTAAGGGCGCAGTGAATAGCAAACCTGGCCTGAGATCTGAAAGGATCCCTCTATCGCGGATTCGAGCCTTAACACCCAGCGCCATAGTCTGGCTGAGGCCTAAAAGCCTGAGATCACCTTGTTGTTAACTGATTACACACAAAAACCAAACCAAACAGAATCGGGTATTATTCAGTCATATCTTCACATACATTCGGAAAATTTATATTATCTAGGCTTTTTCTGGTTGCCAAAGATCTAACACATGCGAGAGACAGTGATCTGATCTCCCTAGCTGTATCTCCCCTCCACTATTCCGGTTAAACATTGTTATTCAAGGCTATTACAATGGCATTTTGCGCCATAAAGTTGTTTCTTTACAAGAGTTTTTAAAAAAGATCGTTTTAGTTTGGTTCTCGTAATTGGACCCAACATCGTTTTATCATCCATGGATTCTCAACATTCGCTTAACAATACACATTTCTACTGCCTCCTTTTATGCCATATTTCTTTTTATAACTGACTTAGAATTATTGAACCCTACGCATTTTTTTAGGACTAAAGTTCTATTAACAATTTTCAATTTTTTTAACTGGAAAGTCTTTCGCTGATGATGTTTCTTCCTTTATTTCATTTATACTTTTATCAAGGAACAATATTCAGTAGCCTTTCCTAAATATTTGAGTCTGTAAACCTATCTTATTTGCTTTACTTTACTAGACCTAATGAAATTGAATAAAAGAAAGTTATTTTTTCGGAAGCTACAATGCATTTAGACTATGCGTCCTTGTGATAAATCCATTTTCACCTTTATTTGGAAGTCACTCTTTGAAACTCGTGTTCAGACTCCGTTGTTAAACTGTATCATCTGCGTATATTATTATCCTGTGAGTTTCACCTTAGACTTTCAGATCAATCTGATCTTTTTTGTCTAGATTCCTAAGAGCACACACGCTGAAAAAAACGAGTGATGTAGAGCCTTTTTCTTGTCAAAAATCTCTTTAAATTCATTTTACACCGAAGCTATTCTTTCGGCTATTCTTTGATCCTTTGAAAGATATTTCAGAACCTTGGGACTGATTTGAAGGTTTAAAAATAAAATATTTGCAAGACTTTTGTATAAAAAATTGTAAATAGAAAAGAACACCAACAGTACGAATGATTCATTTTCGATAATGGGGGCGTGAATTTAGTGAATATAAATCAATGAAATTATTTCCTGGTCGAGCTCAGACTGACTGACGTCCTAGATAATTAGCAAAGTCTCGGCAAGTTTTCAGATTGTCTGCTGAAATTGGTCTTGAAAAGCGTGTGTATCAATGAAAATAACAGGAACAATTAAAAATAATGTTATATATAAGCGTTTCTGGTGCTACAAGTAATCCAGAGGTGTATAGATTATAGTATTCTTTTATACATAATCTTCTAAATTCATCATCATCATCATCATCATCATCATCATCATCATCATCATCATCATCATCATCATCATCATCATCATCATCATCAGGCACCTTGTGTAGAACAGACATTGGCGATCATATTCCTCCACTCATACCTATTCTCAGTTAACCTTGTAAAGTTGTTATTGCTACACTTGCCTATTGCCCATGACTTAAGATTTTCAATAAACCTTATTCTCTGTCTACCTCTACCGCGTTTGCCTTCAATCTTTCCAGTGATTGCTAGGTGTTCTAAACGCTTATGTCGGCAAATATGGCCTACAAATTGTAGTTGCCTCTGTCTAATGGTTTTGATTAATGATCGCTGGAGATTAGGCTCTTTGAGAACCAATTCGTTTGACTTTTTTCTGTTCATGATATCCTCATCATTCTTCTGATTAACCACATTTCTACTGCTGCTAGTTTTTTCTCTGTTTCTTTGTTTATTGTCCAACACTCAATACCATACAAAAGTACTGACCATACATATGTTTAAATTACCCTTATTTTGGTTTTTATACTTATTTTTTCTTTTTACAAGTATTGGTAAATAGAAACATAAGTATGACAAACAAAATAAGGGTAATCTAAATACATAGTCATGCGTTTTCAGACATTCATAGCGAAAATTGTGTGTCAAGAAAGAGAAGCAGATTTTCATTGGACTTGATATGTAACTATTTAATTAAGTGCATTTTTGTTTGCCAGATAATTGTGAAACGTTTAGAAAAATGTGAATGTGAGCTTTGGCAATGAAACATATGTGATTTATAATAGTAAAAAAGAGGATTGTGCGATGGGATCTAAGATCTTGCCTATCACACGTAACTCTTGAGTGACTACGAAATTTTGCCATTCAAACTATATTTGGGCAATCACAATTTCTATGAACAATACTTTAGATAAGAATATAAATTTAAGTGTACTTTCCCTTGTCCTGTTCTCTTGTAGCCATCCTTAAAAACACACCTCCTTTGTCTCTAGTTCTAGAGCAATAGGCATTGGTGCTCGTCATTGCAAATCGTCTCCTCTTGTAATCTACTAGAGGGAGAGTTAGTTTGGCTCTGACTTTATAATAATAAGGGTTAGTGTTCAATGCATCTGTCCTCTCCGAATTAGATTTATATAGGGCTTCATGGCCCGAATATTCAAATTTAAATATTTGCTTGATTTTAAATATGAAGGTTTTATTTTCAGAGGAGTGGTTATAATTTGTATTCAGATCTTACTATGATGGAGCTAAGCTCAAACGTGTAATGCCTAAACACATTTTTGTGAGGCGGCAATAAAATCCACAAGGATATAGATATTTTAAATTAGATCATGCCATTTTATGTGGGCATATTTTAAAATCCCGTAGTTGCTTTACGGATTTTATAACCCTATTTAAAGCTCATTAAGCATACGAAACATTATGCAGGTAGACATTTTAATAACAATAATGTTCTGGAACTTGACACACCGCAAGACAAAGCTAAAGGGAAAAACATGTTCGGTACGCAACTTTTGTTTTCTTGAGAATAATAAAACCCAGCAATGGGTTGTGCTAGTATGAATAATAATTATTGCCACTGTCTTTTGACAACTCTAGTCTAGATCTAGTATCTACAAAATATGTAAATAAACTTCGATATAGATCTTTCGTAAAGTATACTACATAGTTTTAAAAAATCAGGTCTTTGTAGATCCTGCCTCGTTTTAGAGTGTACAAACTGGGACATTCTGTTAAATAACAGATCTTTGGCTGGTTATAACTGCAGGTTTAAATATTTTATATATTCTTCAGGATTTCGGAACAATTTTATTTTGACTAAAAACAAAGGGAAAAAAAGAGATCTTGATCAGACAGCCAAAAAAAAAAAAAAAAAAAAAAAAAAAAAAAAAAAAA
>BLXT01006967.1:10554-24380 GCA_019648995.1 Plakobranchus ocellatus | reverse complement strand
GAGAAAGAAATATCTACTTGTAACCCGACTTTCCTCTCCCAACCCCGCTCACACCACAAAGCTCACTTTTGAAATGGGTTGTGGAGGTAGTAAAGCCGCGTCAAGCTCAAGTCTTAGGTGAGAAAAGCATTCCTGTATGTTGTATCTCGTCAACGATTGTTAAAAACTTTATAACCGATATTCGTCTGTGTGTGTGTGTGTGTGTGTGTGTGTGTGTTTCTGTAGGGGCAAAGGAAGGAGGGTGGTTGCGATTTGAGTTTCAAAGAACAGTAGTTATACTGTAACATTATTCTTTGCAAAATGAATGATGACGATATTTGAAAAAATTGAGTGCCACGAATGTATACAGATCATCTTTCTTTCTGAGAAAAAGGATTATTGTATCAGCTTTGAAGATAATCCATGCATTTTTAACTGATTATAATAGAACCAAAAATACAAATATCCATAGGAGAAAAACACTAGTCTTAGCCGTTATTCTCAGCTGATAAAAATAGTTGTGTGTGCGTTTTGTCACAAAATCTTTGAGATTGGAATTATTGTCATATCTTTTATCTGCTATGATAAACTTAATCTTAACACGTTTATAGCACACCATTTTATGTCCTGCGACGAACTGGCAAGGACTGACAGCTCAATAGATGAATGCCAATGAAAGTGTATCTTATTATGTTGTAGACGCCGCTCGTCAGATTTTATTCATTGGTACATGATGCATCTAACATATCTACTGATTGGCTTTGACTTTGTCGCTTTTCTTGTAGGCCTAGAGTAGCAAACAAAATAATGTTGTTGCCTAACTATAGAAAGTAAGTTTTAGCAGGTCGATGGACAATATTTTTTTGTTATAATTAAGATACTACCAAGCGTGACAATTTTTTTCTGGGCAGATGTATACGTAGACGTAGCAGGAAGCTCGTTTATTAAAATTTTTGCTCATTGATCGTACCTTCTTTATTTGTAGAACACCTACATAAGTTTAATTCAAATATTCAATTCGTTTTTCGAACGCCTGATTTTTTTTTCATAACTGAATCTTAACTGCCTTAATGTAGACCTCTGTTTAAAGAGCTAGCGTCCTCTGTCTGATTCAAGTTTGATTAAAGAGCGATAAAATAATTTCATCATTTGCAGATAACTTAATATTGGGTTTATTCCCAATACAGAGTAAAAGCTCTACATAATGAGTCAGTTTCAGTGGGTAATCTTATTGCATCTTAACCAGTAGGTTTATTTTGTGATTATGAAGTATAATTTTGCTTAATATCTTTTTAAAAAATCAATTTAAGCAAGAGCCAAACTTATGAAGAACACAAGTGATTAGAATAAAAAAAAATGATATTTGCGAAGTAACCGAAAAAAAGCATGCAGCAACTCTACCGCGTTTTCTGGATTCAAGATGTGGATAGCTTGTTATCCTTCTTGTGTTGAGAATTGTTTTAATATGGACGATCGAAAAAAAAAAATGTACATTATCGATTTTTATATAAACGGCCAAATGGATCTTGGATAACATATTTTTAAACCTTCCTTTACTTATTCTTTAGAAGCTGCTTTAAGTAATTATTCTGAAAGTTTTGAAAAGAAAATTAAATAGTTACAAATGATAATTGCATGTCTAACACCCAGCCCTGCACAAGAGGAGAAAGTTACAAAAAAGTCAGCGGTGCAAAACAACTGTGAAAACAGGCAGAACCAAGATGAAGATCGGGGCCCGGTGGTTCAGGGTGAGTTTAGATTGTTTCTTTGGAACTTGAGATTTTAAAAAGTAAAATTATATAATTTCGATCCTAATAACATGTGTTCACATTTAGTTCCTGCTGAAGTCCACTTAAGACTTATGCTGTTGTTACTAATTTATTGCTACAGCTACAGCTCTTGTTACTGGCCCCACCACCACTACCACCACCACCACCACCACCACCACTACTACTACTACTACTACTACTACTACTACTACTACTACTACTACTACTACTACTACTACTACCACTACTCCTACCACTACTCCTACCACTACTACTACTACTACTATTACGACTTCTACTACTACTACTACTACTACTACTACTACTACTACTACTACTACTACTACTACTACTACTACTACTATGTACCATTGCCGCTTCTAGTCCTACTACAGCTGTATAAGATCTTACTTGGCCATTCACCCAATCCTCTTCGACTCGCCTAGCGATTGAGACAGTTGCAGGCTCTCTCTCCTTCGGCCGGTCTGCCGATGTCCTAGGAGCGCCCCAAAGAAAAGACCCCTTTCCTTGAGGTGCTTCTCCATCATTATGTTCAAGACCTGGATTAAAACAAGAAACTTGCATTCTTTTTGGGAAATAATCCGATTTTATAAAGGAATAGTGATAGAGAACTTAAAGGAAGCTTACATTAAAATGTAGAAATTCAACCAATGAAGAAAAATATAGTAATCTATAAAGTTATTCACATTAATGTGCACATAAAAAAAAATTAAAAAGGTAATTATATTAGGCCCGTTTGAACACGTTCTGGAATGGATTATCCACATTAGGTATTAATAATAAGCTCTTTACAGTAAAAGTATGTATTTTAAGATGCCATGATCATTTACATCTAGGTTGCAAATTTCAAATTTTCTTTAAAATTATATGGAATAATTTATTCATATATTCTTTTCTTTTTATTTTATCCTATTCATTTTTCTTCTGAGATGAATGATGAGCATTAGCCTTGTTTCACATGGGTTTCAGTCATACAAAGAGCATTGTAGTTCATTTAATCTATCTATACAAACGTGCATTTTCAAATAAAAAAGTTATGAGCACAATTATAAATTTTTTGCATTTTTCTTTTCCAAACCTTTAAATAAGCTTGTACAAATTTATGAAAGACCAGTTTTTTTCACTATTTGGAAGACAACAAACCAGAATCGAGCACAGAGAAAAGCAAGGTGCCATCGCAAGAAGCTGAGCCGAAAGCAGGAACGGAACAGCAAGACGAGTCACCTCAAGAGAGTAAAAAACCAGTTATCAACGTTGGGGCACTGGATGATTTTAAAAAACAGGTAGGGACACCAAATGGACTGACTTTGGACATGTCCTTGTCAACTGTTTATGCGCTAGAGCACGTAGTATAACCTACATTTAGTTTGATATTATCTATTTTTAGTATTTAGGTACCCAACCCATTCAGTAAGTGTTTTCCTTTTCGTGTTTGGACATTTATAGTATTGTGTTGATTTCCCGCTGCCCGTGTTATTGTTCAATATCTGCCTCCTCCTCCATTTACACAGAGCGATACACCTCTCTGTCAAAATAGATTGAGTCTTTTTAAGTCCTGGACTTTATTGCATTTAGATCGGACAAGTGAAATATTTATGCCGTTTTTGGGCAACATCTAATACTCTTCATACAGTGTCAATATCATGTTTTATCTTCTTATAAGCCAATAAGAATTTTTCTGTGTTAACCAAACATTTCTTTTAAAAAATAATCATAGTGTAATTTCAAAGAGTTAGACATAATAGAGACTTAAAAACTTGGAGTAAAATATCATGAATCCAATGATGCGAATTCTTCTCAGCAGGATGTTGCTTGTTCCTTTTCAAGCGGCACATGTATCAATATCTACATTGCATGATAAATTCCTCTGTTGGGATTGTCTCTAAAAATGTATATTATACTGGATGGGCTTTGGCTAATCTCTTTGAATTATCCAAATAGATCGTATGTCAGCTATCTGTGTTTCCTCTGCTTTATGTTCTTCAAACTGTCCTCGATTTTTTTTCTCCTTTTGTATATGCCTTCTCCTTCTACTTGGAAGACACTCACACAGAAATGTCTATTTTAATGCCCTGCCATCACTTAAATTGAGTTTAGGGAAAACTTAATTAAAAATAAGCTTGTGTTCTTCGATTTTCTGTCTCTCAAGATATATGGATTTTAAATTATTTGACTTTTGGTTTAAATCAGCAAGCATTATTTTTTTTTTTTTACTGATACGCTTATTTAAACGTGTGCATTGTGCCACAAGCAATCTAAAGTCTGTGTCACATTCCCAGGCCGATGATCTGAAGAAACTGATAGAGGATCGTCTGCGGGATGCCCAGTCTCAACTCATTGCCTCTGGTTCCAAGCGACTGAACGAGATCAAGGTCATTCGAGGTGACCTGGATGTGAACTGTCCCTCTGAGGCTCGGGTCGTCAGGATCTTTGTCAGCAGCACTTTCACTGGTCAGTGAAACATTTTATGTGACTAGCTGAAGTTGAGGAATTGTGTAAACCAGTGGTTCTATGGTTGGACATTCCGCTTTTCCCCATGTTCACAGCAATTGTAAGGAGGGTGTACATGTCAGTATCAAATAAGATGGAGAGTCATATGCAGGGCAGTGGTATCCTTTATTAAGTATGTCTGCGTTAGGAATAAAGCAGAAGAGAAGATGGCATTTTGTTAACAAAATGTTCAAACTTTAAATGTATTAAAAACTCCTAATTTAGATAGAGTTGAACAGCCAGTGAGTGCGTGTGTAAGATAAAAGGAAAACCCTTTTCATCTACCTTTGATACATTTAAAAATGTCTTTATATAAAAAAAAAAAAAACCTTCTACATTGTAACTTTCTGATCTTTTTTCACTCATTGCTATTATGTCTACTATTAATGTATCAAAGAAATTGAAATAAAAATTAATCCGATAAAGGCTTATAACAAAAGAAAAAAAACATTTAAAATATTTTGAAAGGGGCAAAGCTGATTTTGTCTCACCAAATAAAGGAAAACACCAAAACATAACTGAATTCAGAGTTCTTTGTAGATGCTACATAAAATTCTACATTGTCAAATTACATGGAGAGTGCAGTTGATATTTATGAAAATCTTTTTGGAGTGCATGGAAACCTTATTTTTGAAATGGTCGAGGTGTTTTAATAAAACTTATAATTTGAAAAAATTGGCTAATCTTTTTTACTCGTCCACATCACTATAGAAATATGTTTGTATTATCCCCGTGGTGTTAATTCAAATCGTAAAAGTTCAAGAGAAAAAAGAACATATATATTTTTTAGAGAAATTAAGCGTAAGTAAATACCTCTATTCATTATCAGAATTTCTTCACAAGCAAAAAAAACACGATCTAAATACAAATTCGCAACCATTTACTGCGGTACATTCAAAATAATTATCTTCACACTTTTCATCGGAAAAAAAAAAAAAATATATATATATATATATACCGACACATAATACTAAGGTCTATAGCATTGTCAGACAAGGTAAAAGAGTACAAGGTTGACATTGTTAACACACTTCTTGATTTTTCTAACGTGGTGGAAGTTTATCAAATAGCACTGAACGCGCATAGTAGTAATTATCTGCCATTATGGGGGAGCTTCGTATTCCCTGACACTTTTCAGTTTCTAGGGATTTTTTAGTGTGTATGTTGTGTTTTTTTTTTCACCCTTTTCTTAAATATGCCATATGCCTTAACAATGCCTTATATAGATCAGCATGCACGTACACTTGCCTTTAGCTATACCTGTTATAGACATTGATAGGTCTTAGGGCACCCGGTTAGTTTTGTCTGTGGTTAGCATTCGGGCGCTCTCACTTCTCTTGATTTCTTTCATTGATGAAAAATGTGAAAGATTTGTTTGTTTCGATGATCTGTTTCTAGACAGCACGTGGTAGATAATATGGACGTTGGTGGCATAGTGGCTAGCGAGTCCGCCCTGAAATCTGTAGAGACCCTTCTATCGCGGGCTCGAGCCCCGCCACCGGCGCCCTAGCCTGAATGAGGGCCTGAGAGCCTAGGATCCCCTTGTTGAGGACTATCTATTTTCAGGAAACCAAACAGATTATATTTCTCTTCGATTGTATTTATGTAAGTTTATAGCTTGAGCCAATATAAAATGCTCGTTTCACTCATGGTTGCTCTTTCCACAAGAGCTCTATCAGTCTGTGATCTTCAACGACAGTTGTCTCCTTTTTTTCCGTAGCATTTTGCCTGTACCTGTTGCCTGATATTCCAGATCATGAAAGGCCACAAGCGTCCATAAAACCACATTTAACCTTCTTAACGTATCACCCAATTGTTTCACGAGTAAGCATCTAGATCATCGGGCTCATTTTATACAGGGAAGTCACTTGGTCTCAGTCATAGAAACTTTATAACTACTCTTGCATCAGACTTTTGCGTCTTGGATTACATTATATAGCCTGTCCACAATTTCCCCGTTTCAATCTGATATGAAAGCGTTGATCTAAAGCTAAACATTTGAGAAATTCTTGTTTATAGATGATAGTAGAAATATTTAATTTATATTTTCGAAGAGGGAGATTTTACTTTATGGTGGACGTCAACGAATGACTATATTTCTTGTGCTGTCCTCTAACGGCATTGAATATCTTACTGGCTTGCCGTACAAAACTGCCTTGTCTTGTAATGATAAGGATTACTTCATTTTTTTTCTTTCAGACACTCGACATGAAAGAAACTGGTTAATGGAAAAAGTCTACCCCAAGCTTAAGACTTACTGCCAAAATCATGGCTACGATTTTCAGGTAAGCTCTTAAAGAATGTAAAATTGCACTATTATCTTTCTTTTTGTTCATTAATGCAAACATTTGATATTTAAAGCTATGACTAAGTGCTCAGAAATATTGATTATAAACTTATAAAACATAAAAAGAGAAAACAAAGGCATCTAATAACAGTGTCACCTAAAATCAAGAATACAAATACATTAATTAATAACCCACTAAAAAGGTTGCGTTATGCCAAAGTGAAAGACTTTGCCATTAAAATATAGCTTCCCCTAAAACGATTCTACTGAGTATACGAAACATTTTCTCATGTTAAATACAGACTGATGATGGAATCCAGGCAATTTATATATCTCAAAATTCTTTAAAGCCATTACAAGTTCTGTAGTTGCTAGATGGCACTTGTCCTGGTCCAGAAATCGTTCAGAAACTACGTGTAGGATATTTCTATCCACAAGGATTTGGCCTGCATCTGTATGATGTACCGATCCAGAATTCCTTCATTCACCGCCGCGTGTGTCAACTTATTATGAGATTTGGGTCTCATTGTGTAACCCCCATGCATAGCCTGGCAGTGACTGACTTGCTGAGAGAATGTTGGCGCCTAAAAAAAATTGATTAATCAGATTACCAGTATTGTTAGATTGTTTTCTGTAGGCAACTGCTTAAATTTTAGGCATAGATGTATAGGCAATCTTTAAATGTGTCATGATTATATTTTGTTAATGCAAATGTGTTAGGCATTATTGAATATATCACGTGTGCAGGTAAAAAAATGTGCAAATGCAATCAATTCTGTTTTTTTTTTCTTCTTCTTCTTTTTTTCTGTGACAAGTCCGTCCACAGCTAGATTATCTAGGTATTTAAGGGCCCTTGCCAGTTGGAGGTTAAGCAGGAAGGTTTGGGCAGGTTTAAGGGCAAGCTTGCCACAATGGTTGCCCCACCAAAATTCCTGCCATAATATTTGCTCCACCAAAGTTTGCCACAATGGTTGCCCCACCAAAGTTCCTGCCATAAAATAATTCCTATCAATTTAAAATAAATGCCGTCTGGGGAAATTAATTTAAAAAAATAACATGGAAACTAAGAAAATATTAATGCATTCCGAAGCAAGTAAGTCTGATGAGACACATTTTGTCATTAAACGATTGATGATCAGCATAAAATAACAATTACACCTACAGCGCGTGTAAAACCCCATGCGTCTTTTCCATCATTCAAATGTATGTTAACAGTCATTTTTATCACAAGCAAATGTTTATCAAATTATATCTTGCGTCTCACCAGAACTGGAAGTATGGGCAAGACGCTTTCCTCTTGCTCTTGAATCGACGTTTAATCTCGAAATTATCTTTCTTTAGTCTTTATGTCCAATACAGTACTGGGGTTTGTACCTCAAGACGGGAGGAAAAATGTTCTCAATTCTCTCCTCTCTCCTCCTGCATTCTGAAAGGATCTCTTAGGGCGGCGATTGTCCTCGTCAGCCAAATGAAAAAAAAATGTTTCTATTTATAGGTGGTCGACATGAGATGGGGCATCAGGGATGAGGCACAGGATGATCACATGACCACCGATATTTGCCTGAGAGAAGTACAGCTTTGTAAGGAGCAATCGACTGGGCCATGTTTTGTAGTAAGTTAAAGATTTGAAAAAATGTTCAGATGGCTAATTCAGCGAGGCATCATTCAATAAAGTATGCGAGTTAAAACTAAGAGTGTTTTCGAATCTTTAAAGAAATGAAAAATCATGACTTAATAGTGTAGACCATGACGCCTGATCAAGAACCTTAATTTTTGGGAAAAAGAGTCAACGCCTGTCAAAAATTTTGATATTCTGAAAAAGAGTCGACGCCTGTAAACAATTTCAATATCTGGAATGAGAGTTGAGGCTTGTTAAAAATTTGACATTAAGAGAGAAAGTCGACACCTGTCAAGAATTTTGATTTTTAAGAAAGAGAGACGACGCTTGTCAAAAATGTTGATATTTAGAGAGATAGATAGACAGATAGATAAATAGATAGATAGATAGATAGATAGATAGATAGATAGATAGATAGATAGATAGATAGATAGATAGATAGATAGGTAGGTAGGACAGACAGACAGACAGACAGATAGATATAGAGATATAGAGATAGATAGATAGATAGATAGATAGATAGATAGATAGATAGATAGATAGATAGACAGATAGATAGATAGATAGATAGACAGACAGACAGACAGACAGACAGACAGACAGACAGACAGACAGACAGACAGACAGACAGACAGACAGATAGATATAGAGATGTAGAGATAGATAGATAGATAGATAGATAGATAGATAGATAGATAGATAGATAGATAGATAGATAGATAGATAGACAGATAGATAGAGAAAGTGAGAGAGAGAGAGAGAGAGAGAGAGAGAGAGAGAGAGAGAGAGAGAGAGAGAGAGAGAGAGTCGATGCCTGTGCGGACTTTTGATATTTTGGAAAGAGAGTCGACGTCAGGTAGGAAGTTAATAGTAACTTTTTTGAGATAATTGACAATTGACAAGCATTTTTGTTAATAAATTTGAAACAAAAAAGGGCCACACCAGATCAAGAATTGTACTAGCTAATTTGAAAAGTCGTTACCAGGTGAAAATTTGGTATTCGATAAAAATGTCCACGCATAGCTAGGAACAGCCATATATTTGGAATAATTGTATTTTTGCTAATGAACTTTGTTTGCATGAAATTTATTACTTTCTCTAGAAATCTTTAACGGACGAATCAACTCCGATACTTACAAACATCAGCGTTTACACAAAATACTTCATTTCGGATCTTATCGGAAAAGAAGGGAATGGTTTCTTGTAACTCGCATAAAAAAATTCTTTGGAGATAAACGTGGTTGAAGTTGTACATTTCAAAGTTCTGCCAGTTGACAATTGCTTTTTCTTATATATTTTAAAGTAAAAGAAAGAAAACGATTAGGTTTACCCTTTTCTTTTTATATTTCAATATGTTTTTTTGGTTTTCATGATACACCAGCGCTCTGTGATCACAGCTCTCAAGTTAATTGTCTTTTAATTATGGTAGTTCATTTTGACATATTGTTCTATTTCCATCCTGTTGTAATTTATTAATCCTTTTTTGCAGTCTCTGATGTCTCACAAGTACGGCTACCGGGATTTCCCACGCAGTATACCAGCGGAAGAATTTGACAAACTTATTGCAGGCGTTAAGGATGATGAAGCTAAAGATATGCTCTTGAGGTAAGACGTTGTTTTTTTTTTTTTTTTTTTTTAAACAGCCATCATTTTTAACGAATTGGTGTGGGAATTTCTATCAGGACAATGGTTATAATTTGAAAACAAACAAGAAAGATGAATCTCGTAATGCAACATTCAGTGATGCTCTAACTTTATCCTCGCCACCATCTTACTTTTTCCAGATGGTTCCAGCGCGATGATAACTCTGACCCGCCCGTTTACGTGCTCCAACCAATCAGCTCGCAGCTCCCTGACACCAAGTCTGAAGTGGCTGAGCTCAGAGCAGACGCGTGGAAGTACTGGATGACCCAGAATTCCCGGATGCACTCCGCTTTAGCAGAGTCAGCCTCCGAGACGCTAGAACCGTCCCGGCATAACGCTTACCTTCAGTCAGGTGAGGGAAAGTTCATACATAGATTTGTAGCAGTAACGACGTAAACCCACCCCCCCCCCCACATACACACACACACATACACCTTTTTTGAAAATATTTTTCAGGAATTGTTATTATCGACTATAATATATACTGTGTGTGTGTGTGTGCGTGCACGCGCAATGGGTCTCATGTAAATGGAAACAAGTACGGGGAGGAAAGGAGAGAGAGGGAGGGAGGGAGAGAGAGAGAGAGAGAGAGAGAGAGAGAGAGAAAGAGAGAGAGGAAAAGGAAAAGAGGAAGAGAAGGGGACCATAGGGAATAAGAGAGAGAGAGAGAGTGGAAGAGGGAGCGAGGGAAGGAGGGAGAGAGGGAGGAAGTTGCGAGCTGTAGAAACCTAAAAAATAAAGATATCGAGCTAGCGCATGCTCTTAAAATGCCATTAAGATTAAAATTGTATTCAACTCTATTGTATCTTCTTAACATATCCACTTGTTCCAGTTTTCCGCCCTTTTGAATTATTGATTAAAATTACTCTTAGTGACTCAAAATAACACACATAGACATAGTAACAAAGAAAAACACAAACACACACACACTTCTGCAAAAGCATATTGATCTTATCTTCCTCTTTTTTCGTTCTAACCATGTATCAAGCGTAAAATTTCCAACAATTGAAATTTTTCATTCATATATCCAAATGGGGATTTTTTATATTGAATTTCGTCAAGGATTAGTTACATTGTTCATTTGCTTAACCTATTAGAAAACTTTTCACGCACATTGTTTTTTTTAACTTTGGATTTCCTCGCCCGCAAGCCTCCTTCAGCCAACAGAGTTGTAGTTTCACGTCTTTTAATGTACATTCACAGTATCGGAAGCAGAAGTGGGGAAAGTGGCCGAGGGTCTGACCAACATCTCCAAAGACCGGCTGGTCTGGTTTCATCGCGTCATCACAGATATCGATCAAGTGGACGTGGACAAGGAGCGAGATATTCTCCGCAGATATAAAGGTGAAATACTTTCCAAAGTAGAGAGATGGTATAGCAAAAAAACCTCTTTCGATATACAAAACAATGTGATAAGACAGGGGAAAACAAACAGCATTCAGTACACGCAGAATAGTAGTGTAGGAAAAGGCATATGAGAAACGCAAACAGAGCATTGGCTTAGGAAAAAACCACATTTGATGCACAAAGCTGAATTATAATATGGAAAAAAAGCACATTCGACATGCACAACAGAATGTTTAAGAAAATAAAATCGTATTCAAATAAAAAAGACAGATAGAATAAAGGAGAAATAAGATATGTGATATAAAGAGCATAAAAATCCTCATTCAGTATACACAGTGGAACAATTAAAGAGGAAAAAACACATTTAATATAACTTAATGAAAGACAAAACAAGCCAAACAGAAAATAGCATTGTAGCGACCATTAATGCTCTTCCAATTTGAGGTTCGAGCAACCTCTATAAGGCACTCATGATTACACTTGGTAAACTTCTGTTGTTAATTTTAGCGCAAATTTTAGACACATAATACACCGTAATGTGTCAAACGCAAATTATTAGCAGTGCTAAATTTTTCTAATAGACCGTTGATGAATTTTTTTTTTTTTCGGATATGTACTCTACATTCTGATAAAAAGTAAACAGAAAGAGGACATTCTTAAAATTACAATGTTTTAAGTTGAATAAAAGACAAAAAAGGATTGTTGTGAACATTTTTACATTATTTTAGGATTACATATGTTGACCTATCTCTTTTATTTTGTGTAACATTATTCACTTTTCATATGTGTTTTCTTAGATACAGCTACAAAAAGTAGTAAGTAATGAAAATGAGTCGAATGAGAATTCTAACAATTTTTGTGCCCGATGATGCAACAGTACCAGCCATACACATTGCACATTCTAACGTTAAGAAATATATATTAGGACAAAGCCTAAAGCAGGTGAAAATGGAAGTTTAAAGAATGCCACACTTACGACTTGGTAATAAATTTCAGGGAACAGTTACAATATTAATAACCAAAGAATGTCTTTCTATTGTTTTGATCATTCATACATGTATATAAAGAACCACTCTGACTTAGCAATTGTTGTAAGTTATATTTTCACGGGGATTCTATACTGTTGGTAGCATACGTTTCATTGCTTTTTTAAGAATTAAAAAAAAAAAAAAATAACGACAAAAATTTTCAGTCTGATTAAGGACCATCACAATAATGAACAGTCTTGCACTTAGTAATAAACCAATTTCTCCCAAAAATTCAAATGGCGATTTTGAAAACTTTTGGGAAGGTACGGTGTTAGAAAAGCGGTCTCAGTTTTTTTTTTTTAAGTTTATTAAAAGATAAACAGATTTCTTTCAAACTCTTTCAGTACTTTTTTATTATTTAATGCTTATGCATAGATGTATTACCTTAAATCTACAAGGAATAAGCAGGTCACTTCAATCATCTTTTAATGCTAAACTTATTCTTGATATATATGGAATGTCATATTGTTTTGAATCTAAATTTTCTGGTTCTATGAAACACAACTACTTTGTCATTGCTTCATCTCAACGTTTTTTCAGTTGTTTGATTTGATCAATTGAAAATGCTTCAGTTAAAAAAATTTATTCAAACAAGAAGCACTGCACTATTAACACTAATTCTGTCAAATTAAAAAAGATTGGATTCTTTCCACAAATCTTCAAGATTGTTTACAAATTTATGATCTACACCTTGTGTTATGTACATTACCTGGTTACTGCCCTTTCTGAAAGACCATCACTCTGTTGGGTATAACTTACGAAAAAAAATGGATGCTTTTTTGTAATTTCATTTCACTTTTTTTGAAAAACAAAGTCCTCAAGTTTTGTCGATATGTTGCGGAAAAGCTATAATACAGGTTGTATTATTTTACTCATAAGCTTTCAGTTGAGATCACTTTTACACCCAAGTGTCTTGTCTCGCTTCTGGGCTTCAATAGAAAGTAAAAAATATAATACAGGCCCATCGAATTTAAACACGTTTCTTGTGTGCTTGTTATGTACGTAATGTACTATGATAGTATCTGAGTACTCAAAAAGATGTAAAACAATTTTATGTCACCATCTGGATTTAAAACGACCATGTTCACTACAGAGTATAATTTATCCACTTTACAGACTGTCTTGCCGTAAGCTTAATTATTGCCTAAAGGTGCAATCTCACAACAGCTTTTTGAGGCTCATTCTGCCAATGTTCAATTGCAAATGCTGCGTGTGTGACATGTTGTCATCAATTCTTGACACTTTCTCCTTTCTCCTTTATCACAAAAATGTAGGCTCGCCTCAAATCATTCTCACTTCATTCAGGTTTTACTCAAATTATGTTGATAAGAATATTATTATAAAAAACAAATCATCTTTCATACTTTGCAAATTCTGTTAACGAAATCAT
Organism: Plakobranchus ocellatus; assembly: GCA_019648995.1. NCBI lineage: Eukaryota > Metazoa > Mollusca > Gastropoda > Plakobranchidae > Plakobranchus > Plakobranchus ocellatus. Next base: position 10,807 of record BLXT01006967.1, on the reverse strand, counting down.
TGTGCATCTCCCAACTTTCAGAAGAATGTTATAACAAGTGAGTGAGTTTTTACACATTGTTTCGTGTAAAAAAAAATCCAGCTTTGCAAGAATGATTTGATTGTAAAAGAGCCGTTCTCTACTTGACTCAGTAGATTTGAGAGTTTTCCACCCTTATCTATAACACTGCTGTGTGATCGCACGTGCACACTGACTCTTTGACAAGATTTTCGCGCACGCAAATACGTGTGTGTGTGTGGGGGGGGGGGGGGGG
>BLXT01006957.1:584315-599973 GCA_019648995.1 Plakobranchus ocellatus | reverse complement strand
TCGTTTGTTTTGTTTGTTGGTTTGTTTTTGTTTGTTTAGGTCTGTATTATATACGCGATTTTTTTTACTATTTTAAGAGAATTTTTCAAAAGTATACAAATACCCCACTCTCAGAAACTAATGAATTAAATGAAGAATCTTGAAGATGCAATGTTGGTTGAAGGAAATTAAATTTATTTGAACAAATTTGAAACACACAGAGTAAAAGTTTAAATATTTCGCGCCTACGCTTTATTATGTCTCAAATGACAATTATAAAACAATATAGTACCAAGGGTATGAGATTTCAAATGCTAATTTATTTCTTTTCCGCGTTATTTAGTTTTATGCAGAAAACTTCGCACATTCCCAATGTATTTTATTGTATCCAAAGCCTGTCATATTCAAAAAAGATAAGAAAACATAAGCTATTTTAACAACACAAAACAGAGGCTTTGCGACGATCGAAACTAACTCACTGGTTTAAGCTGGCCTTTCCATTTGATTTATTTCATACTGCCCTTCAACCTCAACTCAATCGATATGTGCAAGAAAATGTTATATTGCTCAAGTTTTCGCCGAGCTTAAGACGATTAAAGTTAAGGCTTGATACAAGTTTTTCGGCAATTTTTTTTTTTTTTGTACCCGCTTTAATGAGTGCAATTAAAAAAAAGGAACCCCACTTAAATCTTATCATATAAATGAACGATTGAATGTGTTGCTCGAGAACCATCCAGCACAATTTAAAAAATCGATTTAAAAAATTGATTTAAAAAAAGGTAAGAATTAATGTTGCGCTATTTTATTTAAAAAGAGGCTTTGTTACGATTGAAATGTTTCTGCGGAACGTAGGACTGGTGTGGTTCTCTATTTGAGTTATTGTATAGTATCTTTTAACCTTCCTCTACCTATAATTAAACTAATTTTTTAACATGGTGTATTAGATTAAAAAATGCAGGTGTGATGGATTCCAAGGTTAGCGATCACGATCCTTAGGCTATTTTTCCTTTAAAAACTAATGATTACTTCCCTTTCCAAAGAATGTTTGGATTTTTCAAAAAAATTAAATATACTTACCGGTATCATTTAATTACATTTTAGATGGAAACTACAAAACGAATTAACTTATTTGCACAGTAGTTTTTTCCACAGTCTGGTAATAAATAACAAAAAAGGGACATTATAAAAGAAAGTCGCCGCTGCAGTATGGCTTGACCTTTCCAACGCTAAATTCATGACATCTCTTATATCTCTCTTTCATTCTCCTAGACGGGACAAGCAATATATTCATTTGAAACCATATTTCCAGTCCATTATATTGTTTTCCGGCATGTCCAGTGCGTATCGAATTCGTAAAGTTAAAGAAAATGTGCTTTGTATTATTAAAAAAGAGGCTTTGTTATTATAGACACTAATTTTGTGTTTAAGCTGTGGCTCTCCATTTGTGTTATTTAATACTAGCTTTCAGCCTTGCTCGACTGATATTTAAAAGAAAATTCAAAAATTTTATGGCTGTCTCCGAGCTTTAGACGACCAAAGTTAAGGCTTGCTACCAGTTGTAAGGTAAGGTTTTCGGCCGAAAATTGTCGAGTTTACCCGCGTAAATGGCCTCCAGATAATATAATCACTTAAATCTATACAGATTAAAGATTTGATGCGTTGTTCATGAAACCCAGTAAAGAAAAAGATAATTTGTTGCGTTTTTTTTTTTTTTTAAGCATTAACAAGGGCGAAATCGGCAATGTTCAGTTCAAAATATAGCCTAAAACTCGTTGCAAGCCTTAATTTTTGACTGCCTTTAGCTCGGACACAACCAGAGGAATATTGAATGTTTTTCTAAGTATCGATGAGGGTAGATCGACAGACACTGTTACAAATTTCAAATGGCCAGCAACAGCTTAAACCCGCGCGTTAGTTTCGATCGTAACAAAGCCAACTGTGAGTAAAATTTCGTTCTTTTTCTTTCCAATTTTGGAAACGGCAGACATAGGCCACGTCATAAGACGCTAAAATACATTGCGTAAAGGCTTTTCATCGTAAGCAGAGGTTACTTCATGAAATTCAATAATGGCAGAAGCAAAATATGCAAGAAGGGAGCATCGAAATCTGCGATGGGGAATTTTTTAGCGCTTTTTCCTCTTCTACAGAAGCGTTTCCTTAAAAATCTGAGCAATCACATGCCTAGAATACCATACAGTGATGTTATTCTTGAACTCTACTTAATGACCGAAGCACCAAATCATTAGCCTCTATAAATTTGGATTTTTTTATTTGATTTTTAAATCATTTACATGGACAAAATCGGCAGTTTTGGGTTAACAATGCAGCCTAAAAACTCGTTCAAAGCCTTAATTTTGATCGCTTTTAGCTTGGATTCAACCTAAATAGTGTTATTTTTTTATTTCAAAGATCGATAGGGACAGGTTGAATACACTATTTAAATAACTCAAATTACTTGCCACAACTTCAGCCCGCAATTAAAGTTCGATCGTAATGAAGCCCATTTTTCGTAAAATTTCGCACATGAATTTTTCTCACCATTTCTGGAAACGACAGGCATTGGGGTCATCGGAAGACAGTAACATACATCGGAAATGTGGTTTTCAATGTTGTCCCATCCAGGAGATTAAAAAAAAAAGCAATTCATGTGATAAAAACAGAAAAAAAAATTGAGTAACGTTTTACGACACCGCACGTGGGGAGTTTTTCTTTTCTTTTATTTATTTGACAGATGTTGAAAATCCACCGATCAAAGACGAATTTTGTTGCATTTGTTTTTCTGCAATATCCTTTAGCACTAGTGAGTAAATTTCGATCGTAGTAAAGCCTGTTTTTCGTAGAATTTCCAACATTTCCTTACACTTTTTGGAAAAGACATGTACTGGAGTCATCGCAAGACCGTAAAAAAACATCGGAAATGTGGTATTCAATGTTTATCAATGTTCATAACACTTTTCCCATCCGGGAGAGTAAAAAAAAAAAAAAACGAAAAAAACAATCTTTGCGAAAGAAATGAGAAAAAGAAAGCGGTAAGATTCTGCTACACTGCAACTGGGGACTCCTTTTATTTTTCNTTTTTTTTTTTTTTTTTTTTGTAATATTTTTATTATTACTATCTTTATAACACAGTGTAGAAAAATGAACCGAGCAAATACAATTGTTTTTGTATTGTTTTCCAGTAAGATCCATCAGCACCAGTGATCAAATGTCCTTATTTTTTATTTTCTTTTGAGTCAGCTCTGTCTTTGGAAAGGGAAGGAACAATTTTTTCAGGTGAGAAATAGCCCCAAACACGTTATTGCAACCCTTGAAATCCATCGCAATCAGCTTCAAATCTTATACAAGAGGGTAATAAATTTTCCTACATATCGACAGAGTAAGGTTGAAAGACACAATGAAATGACTCAAAAGGCCAGCACTAGCTCAAATCCCCGAGTTAGTTTCGATCATGACAAAGTTATTTTTTCAATAAAATTGCTCCTTCTCTCTCTGTTATGTTGGAAACGGCAGACATTGGACATATCGGAAGATGCTAAAATACGTTGGGAATGTGCTTTTCATCGAAAGCAAAGGTTTCCCCGTACAAGTCAATAACGACGGAGGTCAAAAGTCAAGGAGGAAGTATCGAAATCCTGTCGTTTCATTGCGATGTGGAATTTTTAAATCGATTTCCACTCTTTTAATGACGCACCTTCGTCAATATTTAAGCAAACGCAAGCTTAAAAAAACATACAACGATACGCAAGTTCTTCTCTATTTCATGATCAAAGCATCAAATTGTTTTTGTCCATACAATTAAATGTTTTGGTTTCATTTTGAAGTCATTTATATGAAAAAAAATCGGAAATTTTGGGCTGAAACACTAGCCTAGAAACAGGTTGAAAGCCTCAATTTTAATGACCTTTAGCTCGGACAAACCGGAAAAATATTGAATTTTGTTCTACTTGTCGTCAGAAAAAGGTCAGAAAAAAAATTGTTAAATAATTCAAATGGACAGCAACAGCTCAAAACCGCGAGTTAAATTCGATCATAGCAAAGCCATTTGTTGATAAAATTTCAGGGTTTTTTTATTTCTTATTTTGGAAACGGCAGGGATTTGCCATGTCGGAACACGTTAAAATACATAACGAAAATGCTTTTCATCCTAAGCAAAGGTTTTTTTGTGAAATTCAATAACGACGGAAGCACAAAAAAATGCAAGAAATAAACATCGAAATCATTTTGCATCATGAGGATGGGCAATTTTTTAGCGCTTTTTTCTCTTTTACGGAATCTTTTCCGTAAAAATCGGATCAAACGCATGTTTATACCACCTTTCGGTGATATTCTACTTGTACTCTACTTCATGGCGGAAGTATTGAATCGATTGTTTCTATACATTTGAATTTTTTTTTTTCTTTTTCTTTTTAAACATTTCCCAGGCAAAATTGCCTTTTTTTTTAATTGAAAATCCAGCCTAAAAGCTTTTTGCAAGCCTTAATTTTGATTGCCCTTGGGCTTAGATTCAACCTCTTTTAGCATGTGCGAGCAGATGTAAAGCTGCACAAAAAAGGAATACATTAGTTTTGATGGGTCTCATGGTAGAGGATGAAGCACTTTTCATGCAGATGTGGTGAGGGGCACGTGGAGCATGCTTTCTTGGTGTTGTCTTTGCATTGCCTGCTTCTCCTCTGTGTATGTAGGCTGACCAAATAGTGTCCACCCACGTCTCATTCAACTTCACTAGAGACTGACACCTCCATGGCACCTGGTCAGTTGGTGACCACTGGCCCCCTTTACTTGTGTACATATGAGAGAGTGATGTGCCTCAGGAAAAAAAAATATGCATTTCAAACCCTCCCATTATAATAAATAACCCTCAATACAATTTTTTACACTTCCCCTTTTTTTCTCAGCCAAAAACCAAACAAATAAGAAAAACAATTATCATTTAGTCAACATCTTCTTTTGAAAGTTATGCATTTTTTTTCCCTACACCTCCAGTTGCAGTGGACTGTAAAAGATGACAGCCTTGTTTAAAAAAAGGAAAATCTGTAAAATGTTTAAATTAGAAAAAAATTGTTTTCATCAAAACTGATGAACTTAAGTTGCATATTTGGTCTCAAACCATGGATGTATCCTAAAATTCCATATTGTGTAATGAAATTGCAGTAAAAATTGAACTCAGCAATGAGTTTTAACTGGAATCGTATGCCTTTAAATAAGAAGATACATCAAATAGGTTTGTTTTATTTTGTTAATTTTTTTGGGACCAAGTGAGCTGTACACAGGCAACGGGGAAGGCTTTTTTTATGCGTCTCTGCCCTACCTAGGTAGAGGGATCAACACATTTTTAGTGCTAATGACCACATAATGATATTTCCGTTCTCGCAAGAATGTTCATTAAAAATTTTTTTCTTTGGTTCATACAATTACATTTGATCATACAAGCTTCAATAAAGGCTGTTGAAAATTATGTGAGGCTAAAAATGTGAATCGTAAATTATTTATTAAATTGTTTTTAAAGTGACCTCTTATTATGACATTTTTTTACATTTCTTTTGTTTCTTATTTGTAAACGAAATACCTCAGTGACCTTTGAAAAATTATTAAGTTTATTTAGCAAAAAGCCGTCTTCTGCTATTTGCATAAAAAATGAAAACTTATAATTAGAAGAAGAAAAAAAATTCATAAGATAATTTAAATTTTTTTCTTTAGCTTTCTAGAACATGCATTTCAGAAAGCATCAAAAATTTCAAAAGATTTGAGTTACAAATTAGTGCAGCTGTAGGAAGAGAACGGTTTTGAAAATCCCATACTTGGCTCAATCACATGCAAGATGTCAATACTATCACACAACAAATTGACATGTAGTTAAAAAAACAATTGTTCAATAACTTTTCCCCACTACTTCGACGGTGGCGAAATTGGTGAACATTGAAAATGCCTGTCTAAAATGATAATAAAAATCATTGTGCTCAGGTGCCATTGTCTGCCTAAACTGTTTGGGGTGCGAGCTCTGCCATCAGCTCCCTGGCCTGACAGAGGCTCAGAAGTCTGAGATCACCAGGTCTCTATTTGTTGACATTTTCATGTGTTTGTGTGAGTGTGTGTGTATATATAGCAAAGAAAGCAAACTAATTTAATATGTTTAATGAATAAAATTATTTTTATTGAAACTCACATTTTTTTATAATCTTCAGTGGATATGTACTAATTTGAATGATCATAATTCACATTTTGACAATTTAAACCACCGAATCTGCATTTCTTTTTTGGATGAAACCAAGTTGATTCTGAGCGAAGACATTGGTTTAAGGGGAAAAAATTAATTTCATAAAAGAAGGAATAAAGACCTTCAAATTATTTTTCTCAAAAGTGCTGTGTGCATCATGTGACTCATTAAAAATGTCCCAAGACATTATTTTAATTACAAGATTCAAGCATAAACCTAAAAAAATCAAGAGAAAAAAGTTTACCAAAAATGCTTTAGTCTGATAATAACAGAATTAGCATCTAATTTTTTTTATTTAGCAACGTTTTGCTAAATATAAATGTTCTCAGCAGACTATTAATTACATGAAGTCTAGAAACTAAAACTATGTATTTGAGCCCTGTTTTTAATATTACTTCTCCTCCTCACACAATAATATAGAGAGGATTTCCAATAAATTGCATAAGGGCTGAGGACCTTCAGATCTGACTCCCTCTCCACTCCCAACGAAGTTTAGTTTTTCTGTTTGTTATTGTGGTCTCAATATCATTGTTCTATAAGTGTCTGGACACAGATCAGATGTAGCTCAACAGAAAATTTTCTTTAGAAACAAGCTGCAAAAAAATAATGAAATAAGGATTTATGATGCTACACAAATAAGCTCTGGTTAGCTTTTAGCATACAAGGAGACATCTGAGTCATGCAAGAAATCTGTCAGAAAAATAAATATCTAAAGTTAACTATTTGGAATAATTACAGCATGTATTTGGAAAAAAATCAAGTTACATCTGAAAAGAGTTATATTTTAAAAAAGTTTAAATTGCAAATATCAATAAGTGTTTTCATCTAACAAGACTGTATGAAATAGATGAGGCATATTTAAAAGTAGGAATCATTAACATTCAAAAGAAAAGGCAAAAAATTCAAATGAAAAGAATTATGGATAAAATGAAACAGATTTCTTTTTCAAACTAGCTATTTTTTTTTCCATGCTGCAAATTAAAAAATGCATGTTTTCTGGTCCAAAAGCTTGTATAGATTTTTTAAACAGATTTTAAGCATATTAAACTTTTCCTTATTTAACGATCTTAAATTTGCTCTAAAATCAAAATTGGAACCATTCGTTTTAGTGTTCAAAATCTTTTCCTAAAATCTGAAAGGGGTTCAATGGATGATATCTGTTATAAAAAAAATGATATTTTGCAATCAGCCCAATCCCATTCATTTGCACAATAAAGTTCCATTCCCAAACACACACACACACACACACACACACACACACACACAACACACACATATATATTCGAAGGACACTGTTAATTTATTGAAATGTTAAGTTTACTTCTAAATATCTGGATACATTGTAAATTATGTATGTATAAATACGGAAATGGCATCAAAATAATTTAACCAGCTGCTGAGAAAATGTAATTCTTCAAGTCAACTAACCAACGCAAAAGCAAGGCAAAGCATTCTAATTCATTACATAATTGCTGCTGCTTTAATTGATTATTGATTCAGCAGTTCACTGTTAAGCTGTGATTTCTGTGTTTCTCTTCATTCATTATCTCTCTTAGACCATTATCAGATGCTTAAGCAAATTAAAACAAAGGTTAAAAAATCCATTGACAATCTAACTGACTATATGGAGAAAAACTTTAAAAGGAATCTGGACAAAGCTTTTCTATAGAGACCGTGTTCCTTGAAGTAACCCATTATTTGAGAGGGATTGGCCTCTCGGAAAAGCCTGTACATGGCATTTACATTGTAGTATTTTAATTCTAGTGACTTGAAAGTCTGGGCATTCAATTAAAGTATGCAGGACAGTGTACAGGCTGTTGCAAGCATAGCAAAAAGACTGTTCCTTATTTTTAAAAGATAGCACTGGGTGAGCCATGTGTAAACCATCTGAATCCTACACATGTCCGTCTCCCGTTTTTACCTGCTCCTTCACTTTTTTTGCTGAGGTCCTCTCCCAAGTTGGGGAACCATTCTCCAAGAGCAGTGCGAGAATACAGTTTAAAAGAAGCAAGATGTGAAGTACAAGGGTTTATTGTTCAGAATAAGGACTAGGGACCAGTGGCGCCAGGTTGTTGTGCAGAAGAATCAGATTCTTCTCCCACACTATAGTTTGAGATTAAAGATCATCAGTGATCATGTCTGTAAATTTAGCAGATTTTCTGAAATCCTAGAGCACATTTATCATTCTTCTTCAACTTAAACTACAAACCTCAAACAAAAATGCAAAATAGTTAAATATTTTCTATATAAATTAGGTTGTTCTCTTGAAATATGTTCAAATCACACATGGACGTTTCTTGGACAGTCAATTTTTTTTTTAAGCTGTAGCAAGGAAATATTGACATGAAGATCAAATCACCATTTCTATTTCTACATAGATCTAAACACTCCCATTTCTTTTACCGTCGTGAGTTGAGGTAACAACTTGCTTTTGGTGCTGGGTAGGTTGAGTGTCATAATCACACTGCTTTTCTTAGAAGATGTCTTGAGCCGTGAGGAAAAGCTAACACATATTTTAGAATGATTATGTCAGCAATTGACTAGGTTTAATAAAATCCAAAATCAAAGTAACTATTTTTGCTTAGGTTTCAATTACCCATATAAGAAATAAAAAAACTTAAGATATATTGCATAGAAAATATATATTTTTTAATATACGATCATTAGCTTATTAAAAGGCAACACAAAAAAATGTGTAATATGAAAATATTCTTTTCAATTCCTACGTAGATGTAAATTATCCTGCCTCTGATTTTGACTGGAAACAATCCTTTGTTGTTTGGCGGAGAATCAAAGACTTCAGGAGAGGAGCGACAGTAATATCTTTGCTCACGTCCAATACTGCATTCAGAGTATCATATAGCGTATCAGCAACGCTGTCAGATCTGAGAATTGATATAGAACGTTCTATACATAGTACAGGTCACTGTTAATCAAATCATTAACACTACATTCATGTACTTTTTAAATGATTGTAAATATATTATAGGAAAAAGAAACGGCTATTTATTGTAAGGATTTCAAAATAGAAATTTCTTACGTTTGTTTAATTAGAATCAAATTGATATGGTGTCATCTAAATCTATTAGTCAAACATTTTTATTTCTGATCTTGGTTATAGGTCTAATCTGAAGTTTGGATGTGATTCTAGAATCTAAAATCTAGATCATTGATTAGCTTTTAAAGATTTAAGTGACTTACATTTGCCTGGACTTAGAACAAGCAGTAGCTTAGAAGCGTTGCATAAAATTCTTCGTCTAGGATTTTACTGGAGTTAGAACAAACAATAACTACTCTCAGTATCAATTAGTTTAAGTTTCATGGTTTAAAGTGGAGTTAGAGTAAAGAAGAATTTAGCTCTGCTGTCAGTGAAAACTATCTTTATCCTCGTAACTGCAGAATAAATATATCATATTATAAACTAAGCCTTAAAACTAATTGAAAAAGTACTTACAAAAAGTAAGAAGCGACATTTTTTACCCATTTTTACCCATTGCTACTTATATTCAACGGTGGCCGCCATTTTTTATGAAACGAGACTTGAGCTAAATCAGGCCGACCCACGAGGTAGAACAAAGTCAGCCTTGATGAATTTTAATTTGCTTCACAGGTCACAGTGGGCACAGTGGGCAGGATGCAGCCATGGGCCCATTAAACAGTTCATTCTCATATTTAAATTGGTAGATTTTACCTCGGGTGCACTATACATTTCACTCTCACATCACAATAGGTGGGATGTTGCCATGGGCGCATATAATGTTTCACTTTCACATCACAATGTGTGAGATGTAGCCACGGGTGCATCACACATTACCCCATGTCAAATTTTGACTCTCAAATGGCAATGGGTGAGATGTAGCCACTGGTGCATCACACATTACCCCATGTCAAATTTTGACTCTCAAATGGCAATGGGTGGGATGTAGCCATGGGTGCATTGCACACTTCGTGCTCACTTCACAATGGGTGAGATGAGCCGTGAGTGCATAACACGTTTCACGCTCACATCACAATGGGAGTAATGTAGCCACGGGTGCCTTACACATTTCACACTCACATCACACTGGGTGTTTCGTTGCCGGCCATGAGTACAATGCAAACAATATTCATCCATTGAATTGTTGATGGTTTGAGAAAGAGAGAGAGAGAGAGAGAGAGAGAGAGAGAGAGAGAAAGGGAGAGCAAGAGAGAGAGAGAAAGAGAGAAAGGGAGCGAGAGAGAGAGGGAAAAGAGGACTTTTCTCGCTATGTTCGTTATGAATATAAGAAAATTGTATTATTCCTGAGGATCCCAAAGATGTTAAATCAGTCTCTCTCACTGTCTCTCTCTCTCTCTCTCTCTCTCTCTTGGCTCAGCTCAGTTACGGTTTTATTTTTAAAATTTTGACGACATAAATTGGTCCGTTAGTACCTTGATATAGATGCTAAAAGACACTTTAAGTAAAAATTTTGAGATAGTGTTTCCAAGCTCAGACAAGATAACAGAATTTACCAAAGCAATAGTTATTAAACAAAGAGCTAGTTTGAGGTAATGACCATGAAAAAATTTAATAAAATTAATGTGCACGAGGTTGTGTAAATATTTCGTTAGAGACATAATAGCAATGTTGACCATGGCAAATATGCCTACATTTTTCATGCAGCTTTTCTATGAGGATAATTCATTCACATTTTTTTTTTAAAGGAAAGAAAAAAATCAATTTTGTACAGCTTGAACAAACTGTACTGTATTTATTTTTATAACAGCTTTTCACTTAGGAATATTAAAAGTCTCTAATTTCCTTGTGTATTCGTTTGTGCTGGGGAAAAGCCTATCCTGGGAATAAGTAATCTCATTTGTTGTTTTAGATAAAACACATATCAGACTGTGGTATTTTCTAAAGTAAAATTGCTGAGCCGTAACACAAAGTTACTGTTTCCATCTCAAACATTTGATGGCACGATCTACCTTACAACAATAAGCTACACCATTCTCTTTCCTTTTCTCTCTTTTTATCTTTAGCTTGCTTATGTTTTTAGTTGTCTTCTTTCCCCACTCACTCCTCTTCATACTTTTTCATAATCATAATTGTTGAGGTTATGGGGAGTTGGCGGTGCAGCACCGAAAGGTAGATGAAACTCTGATCCACGTTTCAAGCTTCCACCCGTTGAGTATGACCTGGGCCTAAACTCTTGCAAGGAAATCAATACGTTTTTCGATATTACGCTTTTGTCCCCATATATGTGTTAGTTAGGGGACATCTTATAGGTGGAGCTAGGACCTTAGGTGTCAACATCTTAGGCTTCAGCCTCAGGCAGTCTGCGGATCTACAAACATGTGTTTAAATCAGATGGCATCTTTTTGTCAACTCAGAAATTACATTTTAAATTGCATTACAAACAAAATATACATATGAACGATTTATTTCTGTAAACCAATTATCTATGCGACAAAAAAAAAGTTGGTGACAGATATTTTAATCAGAACAAGTTTGTTATGAAAAGAAGTAAAACATTTAGAATCGAAAAAGTTAACTAGCAATCAAGGGATGCGCCAAATTGCCTGCTACATTTTGGATATGGAATAAATCTGACGAAGGCACACTCGGCCTGGTTTATGACTAGATACGAGGTAGAAACTAAAATTGTCTTTTTAAAAAGCCAGCAATGGGATAAGCTAGCAATCCATTACAGTACATACAATAGGCGTATATTAGTAATGACGGGATGCTGCTTTTCGCATTATGTTTTGGTTTTGTTTTGTTTTGTAGTTTGTTCGTTTGTTTGTTTTCGTTTCTGCTTTTGCTTTGTTTTAATCAACACTCATATATGAATAAAAGAAACGTTTTTACAAATATACAGGTGACTTATGTCCTGTTTACCCTATTGTTGGTTTATCTCTACTGTTGATACAACATCGTCAATACTGATGATCACAGTCATGGAATATTACTTTTTAACTGCAGCAAGTGAGATTTCTTCTGGTCATGATGTGTACATTATTTGTTGGGGGGCTATTTTACTATTTAATTTTTAAAGGTCAAGAATATATTCTTTTAGCAATACATTCACATTTTCCCAGTCTTTCTAATTTCTTTGCTGGATTTATTTCTTTAATAAATTCAACTTTCTACATGATGCTTTCATTTTATTTTCCCGTTTTTTTGAGTCGATCCGTTAGATTGCTCGATCAGAATAAGCACCCAAAACCATCTAACACATCCGAAATTGCACTCATTATCAAGGCCATCTTCAGGCTCCTTTAAAATTTTGATTTTTTTTCTTTTTTTCATTTTGTTAATACAGCAGGATATCTTTAAACTTAAATCCGATAAGGCGAAAAACTCGATGAACCTCAAAGAATTAGCTTGCTAGCGAGCGATGCATTTCTCTTCTTTGTCTTTATATTGTCAAGTGCGCTAAACTGACATGCTGTGCCTTTAAACCGAAAGATTCTCAAACGCCTGATCATAATAAAGACCTAACAGAAACATACACCAACAAGTGCGTGCTGGCGCTCCTGTTCTAACCAATCTCTGTCCTAGATCTGGCACTGACTAGTCAAACTACTGAGCAAATTGAGTCAGATGCTTTTTAGAGACTAAAATATTTACTTTGCTTGAAATGGGATTATGGAACTGTCATTTTCCTGGTACTGTTTGCATGTAGACAAGTTACATCTAATACGCCTAGTAGCTCATAATCATAACTGTCACCGGTATTACCATTGATATACTGGATACAATAACTATTATTAAGATGTAGCTAAATGTGGTGACTCGTTCACAAATGAACCAAAGCGTGTAAAAAAATGTGTTTAAGAAAAAGGCATACAAATACATATAGATGCCTTCTAGTTCAAAAGTCAAGATAAGTTCGCGTCCGAGACGAAGAACAATCACATTTCATTATGAGACAGTGTTTTTGGAGCAAACAGGAATGTTGAAATATTATATTGTTGACACAGTAGGGTGAAATCATTTTGAGTTTTTTTTTAGACACATGTTTGCATTTCGCTATGTCTAGCTCTGAACCTGAAAAAAAAAAAAGGGATTTCATTCATTCTGGAAAGTTTGTAGAAACCGTTGTCTTGTTGGCACTTTTGATGTTCTCTAAGCCATCTTTATATTGTGATGTTTTCAATGCAGTAGTTTCTTCATGATCAAAGACAAAGAGTGTTTTTTTTTCTTTTAATCTAGCTATCATTCTATTTTTTGCAAAACGGAATCTATCTATCTAGCTAGCTAGCTACCTACCTACCTAAGTAACTATCTATCTGTCTGTCTATCTGTCTGTCTGTCTATGTACATACCTACCTACTCTCTCTAATTACAGAACCATAAATATTTGTGTTCATTTTCCTGTTCAGTGGCGTTGTTTTACTTACACTTTCGTTGTTGATTTGGTTGGGTTTTTTTATGTTTGTTTTTTTGTTTTGTTTTGTTTTTATGGTTTTTTTTAAAAATCTAAGTCAAAGTTTCTTTCAGCAGTTCTCTGCCCTTAGCGGTAAGAAATGTCTTAACATTATTAAAATATATAAAGTTATAACCAATGGAAAGCGGTGTGATTGGGCGTGGTTTTCTTCTTGTATAAACTTCTTCGTTTTACGAACGGAAACAATTATCAATGATTAGAGCTACAGACGTTATGATCAAATGGATCTAGACAAATGCTGCGGAGAAATTGTCTGGCCGTTCGATTCTCATTTTTTGAAAAAATACAAAATGATGGATTGTTAGCTTTATTTCAAAACTACGTTTAATAGTGAAATAAACTAATCTCTGGCTACTGCAAAATGCCAAAACTAGAGTCGAATATGAGAAATAATAGTTATTCATTTACTCAGTCCCAAAAAAGCAATTAAGTCCAAAAACATTTAGCTTTTGAAAATTGCTATAATATTTTGCTCCTGAAGAAATGGCCAATGCGTGATTTAAACTTAAAATAATCATTTTCTTGAAAACGTTACAAAAATTAGCATTGTTTCTTAAAGTCTGTTCATCGTAGAACATTTCGAAGTGTATATCGAATCTTGGTACATAAAAGGTTTGGAAATTTTCATTGCTCACAGAAGCTTGGGCGATTTCAAACTTTTTTTTTTTTTTAATAATAATCAAATGGCAGAGGTTTTACTGAGGTCACTTTAAAAATATCACAAGCAGAATGTTAAGAAGCTGAAGTCGTTGAAAAATCAGATGTATTGTTTAAATTGTTAGTGATTTACTAATTAGTTACATAGAGAAAAATAGAATCATTTAATCAGGTGGCCAAAAAAGATCTGTATGTATGTATGTATGTATGTATGTATGTATGTATGTATGTATGTATCTATGTATGTATGTATGTATGTATGTATGTATGTATGTATGTATGTATGGATGGATGGATGGATGGATGGATGGATGGATAGATGGATGGATGGATGGATGGATTTTTTTTGTATGTATATATGGATGGATGGATGGATGTATGGGTGGATGTATGGATGGATGGATGAATGGATGGATGGATGGATGGATGGATGGATGGATGGGTGGATGGGTGGATGGGTGGATGGATGGATGGATGAATGGATTTATATATGAATACACGCAGGTCTTACATGAAATGGAAAAATTACACGGTCTGAAATCGATGTTGTTGATGTTGATTTTTAATGAATGAGTTAGCATGTTTTAAAGATTCTTGGGTCTACAGACTGAAGGCTATAACTGGTAGAGTAGGAATGAATTTTTTTGCGTCGATTGGTTGAGTGAAGATGGGTAGGTATGTTTCGAGAATAGGAGACATATTTGGTATAGCCGGAGTTTAGGTTAAGAGGAATGGTCTTTTTTTCATTTTTGCTTCTGTTTTAGCTATTTTTCCTTTTTCGTTTGCTGTATGCCTAGGTCATTTGTTTGGCCATAGTGATTGCAGACTCTATGTGTTTAAAAGAAAAGGCGCGGGATTGAAGATGTGTAGAAAGGTGCTCAGTGTATGTGTGATTTTATTGTCTCCGCATAAGTTTCCCGTAAAAGCTTGGGGGACGTTAAACAATTTAGAACAGTTAGTGTATGTGTAAGGGCCTTCTCCGTCAAGCTGATCCTGATGAGTCGAAAAGGTAAACGGTGTCAGTATATCTAATTTTTTTATGCTATAGGTGACATGATGGCCAGTGTAAATGATTGAAGATGATGGTAG
This sequence comes from Plakobranchus ocellatus, assembly GCA_019648995.1. NCBI lineage: Eukaryota > Metazoa > Mollusca > Gastropoda > Plakobranchidae > Plakobranchus > Plakobranchus ocellatus. The sequence goes on along the minus strand of BLXT01006957.1, from coordinate 584,622 downwards.
GTTTCAAATACAGATCAGTTTCTAGAATCCGATCTGACAGAATGACCATACGCGAAAAAAAAAAAAAAAAACTATGCGAAGATGATATTGTACTCGTAAATTTTATCAATAAATGAAAACTGTTGGCATGTGCGATGAAATGTCTCAAGTTTGGTGCAACCATAACTTCAAATGAGAAAAATGTCATCAATTTATCTCAGTCGAGCCTTTGGTTTTCTAGTTATAGATGTTATCATTTATTCCTCAAGGGTCTCCCATTAAAAAAAAAAAAAAGATTGGTACATTTTTTTTTAAAGGGAGGGGGAGG
>BLXT01006957.1:235050-246999 GCA_019648995.1 Plakobranchus ocellatus | reverse complement strand
TAGATAGATAGATAGATAGATAGATAGATAGATAGATAAATAGATAGATAGATAGATAGATAGATAGATAGATAGATGGATATAGTCATAAAATAGATAAATAGATAGATAGATAGATAGATACCGAGTCAGTGTTTACTTTGCTACTCTGGTATTTACCATGACGCACGATCACTCACCAATGGCATGACAGGTAAATGTGTTTCTTTATGAAAGTTATGAAGACAAGTGGGAAGCTATAATAGGTTTGACACGCCAACAAATCTGCCTTAAAGCACTCTCTATATGCTGCGAGCTACTAACATGGTAGATGTAATTCAAAAACCTATCAGCAATAAGCCAATGACACTCAAGGGGAAAAACCCACGGGCTTTTTGAAATATTTACCCGGTCACGACCTTGGATTGTGACGCAATTGCATGAATGCGGAAATGGAGTTTAAATGTAAAAAATGGCCATAGATCCAACTGTCTTCTCAGTGTATTAGCGTTACATGTAGACCCAAAATAAGTCGGGATAATCCAGGAACAGGCCCACGAACTTCTAGATATACCTTCATGTGCTACTAACGGAATAAAGGGGTCGTGGGTGTAAAAATTGTGTATATTTTGTGCATATTCATTATCTTACAAAATAATTTGGCCTCCTGCCTCTTCATTTCGTCGGTAGATCTAGCATGTGAAGGTAGATCTGAAAGTAGGTGGGCCTGTCGCCGGATTATCCCAAAATTAGTCTTGCCCTAACATACAAATAATTCTAAAAGCATTAACTTATTTATTAGTAAAAGTTTGCTCATCAATGTGTCCATTATGAGTAGTGAGTGGGCCAAAGGCTACATCACCTTGTCAAATTGATCGTCGGCTCGATTCGCCATTGCATACACTATAAAGGTTCAGGGTGAGTCTGAAATAGCCTGGAAATTGCACGTTCGTTGTTTCCTTTCGTCGGTTAAATTTATACCGTGACGATCTCGTAAACAATTTTTAATTTGTATATTGAAAAGAAAATTGAATGCTTTTTCAAACCAGCTAATTTTATTGTCGGTATTTTAATTTTGAAAAATGCTCATATTTAGCCTTTTTTTTTCGAAAACTTACGGGTTTTTTTCACTTTTTGTTGTCCAATCGAGACTAAAAATATTTGAGATTAACCGGCAATCATTTATGCTAAGGAGTAAGGAATATGATTGTATTGTATGGCGTTGTCAGTAACAACACTTTTTTGCAGCCGACACATTTTCGTCGCTGTGATTTTTGAAACAGTCTCTTTTTTCTCACTTGCCATTTCTCCCCAACATGATATAAAAGTAAATTGAAGTCTCTATTGAAAGGAGCTTTGATAAATTTTTAATCGTATCTAAATTTGTCCTGGTTTTTGTTGTGAAAGAATGCTTGCTTTGCTTCTATCTGAGCTCACCAGGCGGATTTTGGGTCTTGCTTTCAGTTCTTGTATCTTTTAACATTTGAAATCCATTCTCCCATGTGTAAGTTCAGGAAAAAAAAAGCCAAATCACTAACTTTAAAAGCCTTTCTGCAGCTTTGAAATGTTTAATATGGCTCTATAATGAAATTCTTAGACTCCAAATTCTGTACGGATTATAAATCTAGTTCTGACGGAAGTTCGACTTTGTTTACATGTGTGCCCCATTACGACTAAACCACGTGACAAACCAGGTTAAGGTCATTGAAAAAAAACGTCATCGCTGGAATTTCTCCCTAAATGCGCTAAGCGTATTGACTATAGTTTGCCATTACGACCTTCATCATTTGCCCACGAAGTCGTCGCCTGAAAAAATAAACTTCTGCAAGCGACAATTTAAAAATTGTCACTTACAGATGTTTTTGACTTAGACGATGAAGTGTCAAGAATCAATTAAACAAACGTTTTTCTAGTGCAAAAAAAAAAAAGAAAGAAAAACAAAAAACAAAAAAGAGATATTAACATGATTATGTTGTTACTCAATTAATATTCCACAGTTCAAGTTGTACAAAAGTTTAGCAGCTGCCCCTAGTTAGACCCCATGTTAGCTGCTTCACGGGCGAATGCGGAGTTGAAATGAATATTGATCTTGTAGTTCACACAGCTGTTTCAACTGGCCAATCACTCTCGGAAGAGATAGCCACACGCAATAGGATAATGCATTAGTTACATTACAGCTATAATAAAGATTGACTAACTTTTAAATTTTCAGTCTGTATTTGTCTTACTGAATTCTTTCTTGAATATATGTGTATATGAGACTCAGGTTACTTAGTGTCAAATAGAAAACTATTAAAAAAGAGAACTGTCTCTCGCTCTCTCTATTACTCTCGCTCTCTGTCTATCATTCTATCTACCTCTTTCTCGCTCTCTCTCTCTCTCTCTCTCTCTCTCTCTCTCTCTCTCTCTCTCTCCTTCCACCTCTTTCTTCATACTATAATAAAACCCTGATTTAATTTTTTTGTATTGCTTGCAGTCATAAGTTTAAATAGCTAGTCAGGCCTAAACTTTTTTTTTGTAATTATTTACCTTTCGAGATGTTACGGATTAAAAAAGATTAATTTTCTAGCGCAAGCCAAAGTGAAAGAAAGCATGCGACATATTGCAAGAGTTTCAGTTTTCACACAGTTTTATTATCTGTATACAAAAGGCATAAAATCGTCTCGCCCTAGTGACTTGTTAGGTAATTTAAGCACACAAAGGAGCAAAGTCAATTTTTCATGTAATCCAAAAGCTTTAGAGCTGTATAGATGTGTATCTTAGCATTAATTATTCTGCTAACATCACGCTGCATGTTACTGAGACGTCAATACAATGGTGTGCCTCTCGTTTGGCTTGCTTCGCTCAATTAATGTTTTTAGTCTTTAGTTGTTCTATTTAGCTTTTTGATCGTTTCCCCCCTTTTAATGGCTTAGTGGATACCAGCTGCACTTAGGATCCATGCGTCCAAGAGTTCGATATCATCTCTTGCTTTGTTGTGGTGATGAGGTCTCTTTCTATTCTCTGCAAATCTGTTTTTTTTTCAGGAACAAACAGCAAGCCAGGCTGTATACATTATCAAAACTTAACGAAATGAAGGAATAAAAATAAAGATTAGGCTATTCTTGAAGCAGATTTGGTACTTAGTTTTTGTGTGTGGAAGTACTAGAAATTTTGAACATATGCTACTGTATTGTAAATCTATTGTTTCAATAGGTTTGAGTGCTATTGGCATTTGTCTTCTCTTCCAATATCAATGTTATATTTTACTATTCCATTGTTAGTTTCAAAATGAAAGTTCGGTTTACTGTGACATAGTAATGTCAATGTTGCAAAGTGATGATGAAAATAAAGCACTTTTGACACGAAACAGTATGACACTTCGGAACTGGCAGCGCTTTTGTACTACTATAAACTTTTCATAATTATTTTGTGATTGCAAACATTGTTGTCTGCGCAGTCAAAAACTGGTGAACCAGGGGAGATAAAAAAGAAGCTAGTTTGAAAAGGACTATTCCATCGATGAGTCTAAATTGTGCTTAGGTTTTTTTTCCTTTATCAAAGGAAACTAAGTAGATGCTCTGATAGCTGCACAGAGAAGAATCTTTCTGGGAAACGGCAAGTCATCTTTTGATAGTGAAAGTACAATTTTAGAGATTCAAATATATTTTGTTTTTGCGAAGTCTCTCTCGTTCGTTGATAGAAACAATCCCTTTCTGATGAATTCAGTTTGACGCTACCTCCATTTCGTGAGATTTTACAACAGGCAATTAACGTCAGCAAATAGTCTAGTTATAATATACACTAATGCATGCGGGTAAGTTTTTTTATTTTTTTTGTTTTTTAAGTTAATCATTTGATGGTAAACTATGTTTTCAAGGCTTCACCGTCATGTTGAAAGACTTCCATTTTTTTAAAACTCGCCGTTTGTTTTTTTTTTTTTTGTTCTTTTTTAAATTGTGAGCTTGTGTCAGAGCTAATTCTCTCAACTGCGCTTATAACCGTTTGCATCACTCTTCAAAATGTTGCCGAGCCTCCTCTGTAATGTTCCCTTACTCTCAGCTCTACTTCTGGTTCGCGGGACTGATAAGGTCAAATGGACCCGAAACGCCAGTTTTTATTGTTTTAAATACTCGCCTTGCAAAGCTATTAAGATCTGGGGCTCTAAGTATTTTCTTTCTAACCTATCTTGCACCAAAAGCCACAAGATGGACTTTGCAGCAGTTATAGTTTTTTTTTTCCACAGTGACTGCATTTTTGGTCTAGTGGAAAAGTACAGTAATATAAAGATGGCCAGCAACATGTCTTTGTTTGAAACTTTTCTTGCACAAATAGCTGCAGACTCAGACAGTGACAGTCATTATTTTCCGGAAGGTGAACAAGTTGTGCATCCAGACAAAGAAGATGATGCCTTGATTACTGGAGTTCTTGTTGTTGTCACCATGGCCGCCGTTGTTATTGCTGTTGTTGTTCTTGTTCTTGTTGTTGTTGCTGCTGATGCTGTTTCTGTTGACATGAAGATGGCACATATAATTGTTGCTGATACGGTTATAATGTAATATTTACTGCTGCTCTTGGTACAGACATGATGAAAATGACCGATAATGATATTTATTTGAACTTTTGATAACAATTAATTCCGATTACAATGCCGCACACCGTCTGTTAAGGCTTTGACTGCCATATGTATGAACTCGAGGCCTATGTTCTGGCTAGATCTGCAGCGGTTTCAAATCCTAAACTTATTCATAGCTCTTAACTTCACCTGAATTTGACCCGATCAGGCTTTGATGTGACGACATGGCATCAGTCCCGCGTCGGTTTTTAAAGCTCGTAAAACTTTCTCTAAGCATTCCAATAAGTATTGGCTGATTTTTTTTTCAATAGTTTATCAATCAACAAGTCACTGTAAAGGTCTATCCTCGATGTGCTAAGTCTTCTCAGAGTCTTCTCTGTGTATCATGTTTTTATTTATTTATTTTTTTTTTTATTTTGACGGGTGAAGCGTTTAGTTTGGAACGTAGGAGACGTAAAACTGCGGCAGTGGCACGTTTCTTCCATACACATGGTATCCATGAAGCGTGTCTGTATTTTTGAGAGACCACATAAAGTTGGTGGCTCATATTTATTTCAATAAACCGCCCATGTAAAAACACTTGTTTCTTTTCGATCTCTGCCTTTTCTTGTCTCCAGTCCTTTCTCTTTTTAAAAGTAGTGTGGCCTTTTTTTCCCCGTCTGGCAGTATATTCACATCACAGCATCACTTCCATTTTTGCCCCTTGTATTCACGTTCTATCTTTAGCTCTATCTTTTCATCTGTGCCAACCCCGATAATACCCATGATAGGTTTTGTCTAATCCGTGCCCATGTAAAATACACAGTGGATGTGGCATTTTTTTAATGAACTTCTTTTGGATCGCGCCTATATAAAGACGTAGTAAATCATCATTGACATAAAGTATCATGGTTTTATGAAAAAAATCGTTTATTATCAAAAGAGATGTTTTCGGAAGGAAAGCTATTCGACATGCTGAAAAGATGTGAACTTGCTCTTTACTTTAAACTCTTAATTTAGTTTATATTTTTGGCTCTTTGTGCCGGGAAAATTGCTCTTGCTTTGCCTCATTCGTTTAATGATACCAAAGAGTTTAAGCTGATATTCCTACGCTGAGGTTAATCCAAATCTCTATTGGTGTTCATTTTAGAAACATCGTTTTGATATTGACTTGAGGTTTAAAAGACTGAAAAGAAGAACAAAGCCATTAATAACGATAGGGACTTTACCTGTACAAAACTTGTAAAATTGTTCTGGGCACATTTACGATAAAGTAGTTATGCATTTATCAGGCTTTCTAGGGACTCTTATGGATATACGCATGGATACAAAGGAACACAGCACTATGCAGCTGCAGCTTAGCAAGAGGGTATTGTTTTTTTTTTCTCCCCACATATTTGATTATAAATCCAACGTTGCGAGCAATCATGCACAAGGGATGGCGAGGATTTCTGTTGACGAGTAGATTTGAATGGTAGTTTGCTCAGCCTGATAATAATTGGAAACAAGAACGACGACGACGACAACAACAACAACAACAACAACAACAACAACAAAAATAACAACAAAAACATCAACACAACGGCAACAGCAATAACAACAACAACAACAACAACAACGACGACGACGACGACAACAACAAACAACAGCAGCAATAATAGAAACAACAGCAACAGCAACAATGCTAACAGCAACAAAAGCAACAAAAGTAACAGTACAGAATAAGGAAATAAAAATTATAGATAAAAGTGGAAGACAAAATTAAAAAAAAAACAAAAACAAAATAATAAACACAGGTTTGTTTTAAAAAGGAAAAAAAATTGTGTGCACAAAAAAAAGATGAGAGAGCGAACAGGGATAATTGTATGGTTAGAAGACAGAGCAGTTAATAGAGAAACATAAAAATTTTTTTTTTTAATGGAAGCATATTATTAAAACACTGGAACACACTCAACAAGTATGGCGAGGAAAGGAGGGTGTGTTGGGGTGATGATGGCACACTGACTCGCGAGTCCGCCCTGAGGTACAAGATTCTGTTTGTCACTAGTTCGAGCTACTGCCCGGCCTGACGGGGGCCTAAAGCCTGAGATCACCTTCTTATAGACGGGCTATGTACATGAAACGAAGCAACCAACTTTATATCTACTTTTTTCTGTTTCGTTTTTCCATTTGACATTTCTTCTGGGTTTCGAACTATTTAACCATCTTATGCGCTTTTGCTTACACCATTGTCCACCGTTGTCCACCAACACGAGTCGGCGATGCCTCGATTCTTCCACGCGAAATTCATCTTTCATAGCAGCACACGTGAATCCATGGGACAGAAAATAGTGAAACCCAAACTTATCTTCCAATCATGATTCGAAAGAAAATTATTGGAAGAAATCTTTGCATTTCGCCATTTATTCTCTCTCAAAGTTTAAAGGGAAATCGATTTTCAGTCTTTAGGAATTTTGCTACTTTTTTTTCTCGACATTGCTGAAAATTCGTGTCGACTTTCAACCAAACGAGATTCTTTAGTATTCGTTTCTCGTGTATCCCTAACGTACGCAGTTAGATTATGGAGTACGATGTTTGAAGAGACTTTATTCTCACTGCTACACACAGTTCGGGAATCAAACCCGGAGTGCGACAACCAGAGAACAAGTCTCCAGCCACCATACCAGCGATCTTGCTCATCCGCGACGATTCCCTTTGGGTATATCTTGAAAGTTCTGTAGAGTATGGATCTGTAGGACTATCAGCGTAAGTTTCCTGCCTGCAGATTGAGCCTGTTCTTTTCTACATGATCATGATAATGTGTGCAGTTTTCCTATAATATTCATATTCTCATATACCTACCTGGAGGGGGGGGAGGAGAACGTTGGGGACATAGTAAATAGCAAAACTGCCTTAAGAACATCGGAGATCCTTCTATCGCAGGTTCGAGCCCCGACTGGCCTGACGGAGGACCTGAAAACCTGAGATCACCTTGGTGCGGACTGGCTAAGCACAAAAACCAGACCATGTACCGACACCAATATTGCTTCCCTGGGAACTGAATTAATTAGATGAACCGGTTGTATCTCGCTCTGGGAACTATCATTATTTCGCTGGCTTGTTGGATTTTTACTGCTATTCTTCTAGCTAGGGATACAATAACATAAAATCCTGCCTACATGTACCACTCAGATAATCATAAAAAAAAATGCCCTCACCCTGCCAGACTGTCTGAACGGCGGTCTTTAAACAAAAACCCAGGAGGGAAAACCGTACATGAGTAGATCCTAGATCTAATAGTCTATCTAGAAGCAATAAAGAATGACTAAATGACTTGGGAGTAATGAATAATGGAAAAGAGAGAAGGATCGCCACGGGAGGGAGAACAAACACAATATGGTTCGGGGTAGTAGAATAGTGAATAATTATAAAAAAAATGGTTTGTGTTATAGACTACTGGTGTGGTGGGCTACATGAAAAGAGACAGAAAATAAGGGAGAGTAAAAGAGGGAGAGATAGAGAGAAAAGAGAAAATAGTGAAAAAAAAAAAGAATGTAGGAGGATAAGAAGAGTGAAAGTAAAATGAGGATAGAAAAAGACAGCTTGGGAAAGAGAGAGAAAGAGAGAGAGAGAGAGAGAGAGAGAGAGAGAGAGAGAGGGAGGGAGGGAGAGGGGGTGTAAGGGACATAGGGAGAGAGAGATGTGAAGGGAGAGGGAGTATAAGGGACATAGGGAGAGAAAGGGGAAGCGAAAAGGAGTATACGGGACATAGGAAGAGAGAGAGGGGATGGGAGAGGGAGTATTGCCTTGTTGCACAATACTATTTTTAAGTTTTTTTCTGAACTTGAATAGTGACGCTAGCCACTCCTAACTGTTGCGCGGTCAAGGCTACTGAGAGGTTTCTATTAGATCTATATAAAAAAAGAATCAGACTAAATAGAAAATTAACAGCTATACAAATTATTGCACAGATTGATTCGTCCTTCATGATTGCTTATTGACTCTCAAGTTTTTCCATAATGTATGATCGGATTTTAAAGTTTTGAGGTTAGACCTACGGTTGCTTGCTAGGCCGACTAGTTCCATTTTCGATAATACAGTTGAAACGGACCAGATTAAGCAATAAAAAACTCACCCTACGCTCTACTTCATGTTTCTAAATCTACTCAAGGGTATCTCAGGTTAAAATGCAATAGACTCCGATTTTTTTACAAAGCTAGAGAGAGAGAGAGAGAGAGAGAGAGAGAGAGAGAGAGAGAAAGGACGGAGAGGAGTAACGTTAAGAGAGTGGTAAGAAGAGAAGGATGGATAGAGAGATAGACATATAGATAGGTAGATAGATAGATAAAAGAGAGATTGAGAGAGAGAGAGAGACAGATGGATAGATAGATAGATAAATGGATAGATAGACAGATAGATAGATAGATAGATAGATAGATAGATAGATAGATAGATAGATAGATAGATAGATAGATAGATAGATAGATAGAGGGTAGAGGTGGAAGGGAGATGCCACACATATTATGATAGACGAAAAAATTGAAAAATGTGAACAGAAAATCTAAGAGAGAAACAAACATACAAACGAAGCGGATGCGAGAAGGTAGAGAAGTAAAAAGATTTTAAAAATAAAAGTTGAAAAAGGTATGGAAAGTCTGGGTGCCGATGAGGAAGGTATAAACTCATTGATGGAGCAAAATTTTACTTCATGCTAATTTAGAGAAAATATTGTGAAATTAATAAAACGGCGCTTAAACACAACATGCCACAGAAAGAGAGAGAGAGAGAGAGAGAGAGAGAGAGAGAGAGAGGGAGAGAGAGAGAGAAAGAGAGAGAGAGAGAGAGAGAGAGAGAGAAAGAGAGGGGCGTTTTGATATAAAACACGCAAGGTTCTAAGTGCAAGAAGATCGATCATAAGAAAGCTAAATCGCAAAATAATGAAACAAAATGGCTTTAGATAATTATTTTACATTAGTAGGCGGATGGATCACTTCCTATATATCTTGGAAAAAAAATGTTTTTTTTTTTTAGTGTACAAATCAGTTTCTTTTTCTTTATCATATCCTATAATTTAAAGTCACTGTAATACATTCCAGCGGCAATATTACATGGATTTTGAAAAAATGTAACAGTTTTTTCATCTACAACGGCTATTTGTTTTCTTAATTTGAAAAATATCAAACTAAAATAAAGTATTAGTTTTTTTAATACCTGAGAATATATATATATTTAGCTTTCGCCACCCTTAATAACACCATTCTGCACCCTGACGACGTCCACGTAGAACCGAAACAATTTTGTAGGTGCCGCAGAGAAAAAGTATGCCTAGGTAAGAAACTTTTTATTTATTTATACATATATTTATGTAGGTATATATATATATATATATATATATATATGTATATATATATATATAATTTTATATATATACATATGTATATGCACAAATACAAAATAAGTGACTGCATAATTTTTTTTATAACGTAAGTAAAGTCTACAGCAGCAACCTTCAGCTTTTTGTTTGTGGTTTTTTTTTAAACGAACGTGCTTTTTTTCCCCCATAGACAGCGTTATGAGGTATAATGGCTTCATCTTTCTTCCTCTATGTCTGTCTGATTGAAAATACATTTTTGAAATTTTCCTAACTGTTATTCTCCCAAGTTTTGGCACTAAGTAACAAGCGTGTTGTGCACGTCAATAGAAAGGAAAAGCAAAAAATATAAAAAAAATAAAAAACAGAAAGAAAACAAATTTCAATTAGCCTAATTTGTACACACCTTGACTGGCTCTCTTTAAATTCTTTCTTTGATTTGCACAGATTTAAAGCAGAACCAAATTGTAAGTCTGTTAACTATTATTCTTTAAAAAGGCATATTCCTCTTTAATTTTTTACTTTCTTTTATGTTAAAGGGGAAAGTTTGATTTTCAAGAAAAAGGTTTTTGAGGTTTGGAATTTGAAATCAAAATAAACATTATTTTAAAGACTCTGACAGTCATTAGCGCAAGTTTGTTCAATGTTTCAGTTACATGCAGAAATATAGTTGAGATTCATGTGTTCGAAGATATTTTCCTTGCCTTTTTTTTCCAAATGGTTTCAGAGTTAAGTAAAGAATGAATCCTGCTGGCATGATCAACAGACTTTTTCGTTTTTCTTTTTGCTCCAGGGTCTTCATCTTTCGATTTCACCTCACCTCTATAATATGTTTTTTCTTCTTGAGCATCCTTATTTCTTCCTTTGCCTCATAATAGTTCTGTTAATCATCATCACAGTTACCATCATCAAAAAAATTATTGTTGCTATCATCATCATCATCATCATCATCATCATCATCATCATCATCATCATCATCACCATAGTCGTTATAACAGAACTATCAACCAATCAAAACTTAAACAAAGTACATACCTCACATAACAACACACGACAGTGAAACGTTCCATACGTCCCAGCAACGTTAAAGACCGTCGCTCTTATATATATATATATATATTTCTTCGTCCAGCTATGTTACCCCCGAAGCCAAATATATATTTCTCTTGCTATTTTATTCATGATACTCTAAGTTGCCTTGAAGCCTTATATTTATCTTGCTATTTTATTCATGAGACTCGCAACTCTTATGAAGCCTTATATTTCTCTTGCTATTTTATTCGTGAGACTGTCATTTCCTTCGACGCCAAATATTTCTCTTGCAATTTGCTTTGTCCACAAGACTCGCAGCCAGCATTTTTCTTTAGCTGGACTTTATGTGATGGTCAGTGAAGGCGCCATGGTTTTGGGTACACTCGAGATCAATTTACACGTTCCACAGTGATTATGTTGCTTTGTCAGATATGTCTCTTTTCCCTTTTCTTTGGTTGCTAATAATAATAATAAATATTATTATTATTAACGTTGTTATTATTATTTTTACTATTGTTGTTTTGTTGTTGCCGTTATTGTTCCTGTTACTGAAATGTTATGAGTTATTATTATTATTATTATTATTATTATTATTATTATTATTATTATTATTATTATTTTTAGTAGTGTTGTTGTTTTGTTGTTGCCGTTGTTGTTCCTGTTACTGAAATTTTATGAGTTATTATTAATATGATCATTATTATTATTATTATTATTATTATTATTATTATTATTATTATTATTATTATTATTATTATTATTATTATTATTATCATTATTATTATTATTATTTTTAGTAGTGTTGGTGTTTTGTTGTTGCCGTTGTTGTTCCTGTTACTGAAATTTTATGAGTTATTATTAATATGATTATTATTATTATTATTATTATTATTATTATTATTATTATTATTATTATTATTATTATTATTATTATTATTGTTATTATTATTATTGCTGTTATTTTTATTATCATTATTATTATTATTATTATTATTATTATTATTATTATTGTTATTATTATTGTTATTATTGTTATTATTATTATTATTATTAT
>BLXT01006957.1:47631-67334 GCA_019648995.1 Plakobranchus ocellatus | reverse complement strand
CTAGAGAGAAAGCTCAGCCTATGGAGCTTTCGAAGTGAAGGCCAACGATGGAGTCAGAAAAAAAACTTTTTTTCAGTTTAATTTGTGTCGATGGAAGCAAGGTACATGTTGGAAAAATATAACGCTGTTTTCTCGGTAATATTCTTTCCTTCACATATATTCAAAATTGACAAAAAAAAAAAAAAAAAACCNNNNAAAAAAAAACAAAAAAAAAAACCGCATTGATGTCAATAAATCTCACAAGATATAAAACAATCAAATTGAGGCTGTTTGAAAAAAAATTCCCTTTCCTGTTTCAGTTTTTAAAAGCTTTTAAAGAGCATTTTGTAAGGTAATCTGAAAGGAAACATTTCTTTCTGATTTGCGCTATTATCCACCTATTTTTTTCAGGGTCTTATTAATCCGAGATTGGTCTGGCTAACTCACGTAATGCTCTTCCATAGTTTTGAGGGAGTTTGTGTGTGTGTGTGCGTGTGTGTGTGTGTGTGTATGTGTCTGATCATATCAATTTCCCACAATCACATTAGCACAATTTCCAACATTTAAGACTATAATACGCCCATGCGGAGGTAAACGTTAAGTGTAGCAAAAATGAAATTTAAAAATGTTGAATAAATTTTAAATGAACATGAAGGGCTTTAAACTAAAACAAATATGAATAACTTTATTAAAAGCTGGTTCTTTTAACGATAGTCCTATTCTTTGTAATTTTTCGTGATCATCACCCCACTAACACCAAAATATTAATTATAATCATTTTCATAACCATCATCATTATCATTTTGCTCGTCCATCCCTGAATGCCTATCTATATAAATGAATCCTAATCTTTTGCAGCCCTGTCCGTTGTAACTCTCGAGTTATTTGTATCCCAAATGTCCATCTCCCAAAGTGTTTATCGATCATCCTCTGTTTCGTTTTCCGCGTCCACAGCAACCCTTTATGATCCCTCTTTCAATTCAGCAATGTTTTTTCAAGTGTCTAAAATCAAATATTTTACTGATGTGATATGAACGTTATGAAACAAATTGAAATGGTGATATTTAGGCGTGCGAAATAAACAGCAATATTTAATATTGCCTTTAAAAAGCAATATTACATCATTTAAAATTAAGAAAGGTGGAATGAATGCAAGTAAATATCATTTTCAAAGTGTGCTTGTGTGATTTTTAGCTATCTTTACGAACACTTACTTCGATAAGGCCTCATTTCCTTAACGTCTTCATTCTTATCCTTCGTAAGTTTTAATACCCGTAGCCTAAATGGATGAAAAATGAGGTGAGCATGGCGAGAAAAAATCGTTGTATTACAGCTGAATAAAATGTATTAAATATATTGTTTTTGAAAGCTACTCGTAGTTACTGAAAACTTTAGAAAACTACTCGTAACAGATAACAGTAAAAATAGAGTTCCTGTTTGGTGAAGATATAAGTATTATTTTTAGCATCAATATTAACCCGTTTAGCAACAATGCTGGGTAATACTCAATATATTCATCTTTCTTAAATCAATGGCAAAACAACACTTGTGAGGAATACAATACGAAAATTAACAACTGGAACCAGTTGGAACTCGTGTTGGAAATCTGAGATAGGGGTCATTTTAGGCTCTGTATTCTATTGCTGGTATGAGAAATCTGGCCACTTGATGCTGGCAGTGTGAAAAGCCATCTTCTTATTTCCGGTTGGCTTCATGTAAGAAATTGGAGCTGAATAATTTGAAAAAAAACATCTGTGTCGATATGTTATGAACCGGTATCACACAAGAGTATGGTGACAGTTAATGTATATTTAAGCCTTGCCCTCATGTGTTTTCAAGCCCTTAGTAGTTTGTTCTTCACTACCTTAGCGAGCAATAATAATAATAATTATAATAACTATTATTATTATTATTATTATTATTATTATTGCTGTAATACGCTCATGAAATCTCTAAAAAAAAGTTGTAAAGGAAAGCGGATGGGCGAACCAGTGTTTCTTGATAAGATATCATCTTTCAAAAGATCATCATCATCATAAGGTACCTTGGCGATCATGTTCCTCCACTCAAACCTATTCTCATGGAATTTTTCCAAAAAATTGTAAAACGGGCAAACCAATGTTTCCAAGATTAGATCTCGACTCGCTTAAAGGTTGATAAAAGTCATTTGGCTATTATTTAAAGCGGGAGCAAAATGTGTCCCAAAAAAAAATACTTTTTTCCCCCATTATTTTATCATATCAAGCCAGTGTGCCAGATTCCACGGCCGGCCTCATGAAAATGGTTGATGAAACGGGAGCCAAGCCAGGGGCTTGAGCTCTACGTCTTGTCGCGGCTTTAAGGGAACATCAAAATTTCAGTATGCTGAAACACTTAACAACTTCTGTCGACTGACTATAACTTTTTTCTGGGCCGACCTTACTTTCCCTAAGCTTCGGATAAATAGAGTCCGACCTTATTTTCCCGAACGCTTTATTTTTATAAAGAAAAAGTGAGGGAGAGAGTTCAGTAACTCCTGCATACTCGTACTCATACTGCACAGCTACAAGCACGGGTCCCTTTAAGTACCAATGCTTTCGGTTTGCCTAGTGTTCGGGAAAAGTCACTTAGTTTTTTCCGTTCTCCTGTCTGGTAATGACTGCTAGTTGATTCGTCGGAAGGTGTGAAGTAAGAGATATGAATATTCAATAGCAATACACAGACTGTCTAGCGCAGTAGCAGCAGTACTGTAGTAGCGAGAGTCTATTGGTTTATCATCTGATTATGTAAGATTGCTGACAGACAAATCTGGCTGAGTTTGAAAGAATTCCCCAATCCTCGGGAGCAAAATCAGGTTGTCTTGTGCCAAACGTCTTTTCCATTCCTCTCATGCAGTGCCAGGCCTATGTTTTCACTGTCTATATATCTGCCAATTAGAACTATGAGTCTTATATTCATATCAAACGAGACGTGTTGGCGTCGAAATCGAGACCTTTCACTTAAAACCATCGTTATATCGAGCTGAAGAAGTATCTAACGCCCGCAACTGTTTAGCTCAGAGGATGGACTCCATTTTTTAGAGCCCCCCATCTCATAGTCATATATTTCACTGGTGATAACCGTGTTCGAGCCCCCTAACCCACCGACATCTGTCGCTTTGTATAGGTCTTTCCCAAGGATGGGCTTGGGGAAAAACTGTTTAGCATCTAGCAAATACCTATCCATGAAAAAGTTTATCTTTAAACCAAGAGGGGGTTTTGGTGGCAAAGTGGCTAGCGAGTCCGCCCTAAGATCTGCAAGGACCTTTCTGTCGCGGGTTCAAGCCCCGCCACGGCGTTCTGGCCAGACGGAGTGCCTGAAAGCCTGAGATCACCTTGTTGTGGACTGGCCATATGAAGAAAATTAACAGCTTGCGTTTTCATTTTATTTGTAAGTGAGCAAGGAGATAGTAAAGGTGTGCATTTTTTTCCCTCATTTGAGGAAAGCTTTTATTTTTTTATGGATTTTTTTTCAAGTAGATCTTCTACATGTATAAATTTAAAAATTGCAACAATTTATCATAGTTCTGTGTTGTCTGTTTATAACTGCCTTGTACGGATTAGATGTCAGTCATAACGGGGTTTTGGAAAGAACATGATACTTAATCATGCCACTGATTGTATGAATGCTCTATAAGACTATTAGTATTAGGTTGAAGTGACCTCACACCTCACTAAGTCTACATGGAAGTCAGTGCTAAAAAAAAAGCTCAAGGCAGACAACTACAATTTTTTTTTAAATCTCCATCAACTACATGATCACTCCTGTGTACATTACGACACTAGTTTTCTCAATCTACCTGCATTGTGTGGGAGGTATGGACTCCCACAGCAAAACTGCGATCATCGGAAATCAGATGCTACGGCAATATCTTGGGAATCGCATACTCAGACCAAATCACCAACGAAGAGTTCCATCCTAATAAGATCCCAAAAGACCATATTATTTTATATGAAAAGATATGGCCACCCCACCAGATCCTGTGGCCTTGCAAAAAACAGTTGTCCAGGACACAGTGGGAGGAAGCATGACAAGAGGCAGGCAGAAGAAAAAGTGGACTGAAAATATCCATGAGTAGACATAGAATAGAAGCTATTGCAGAGACGCTATCCCTTGTACATTACCGGGACAAATGGAAAAGAATTGCGTACACGTTTATTGAGGTGGCGTCCCTAAGACTCCGATCGGGTTTAAGGTTGCACGGCAAGGCAGTCTCAGCTCATGCACACGTTGACTAGGATTGAGCATCAAGTATACCTCACATTCCGGTGAAAATATGAGCGGGGGACAGCCAGAGTCAACCAGTCAAAAGTCGCTATGAATATTGTAGCTCTCTAGACCCTGTTAAAGATTTTGTATTGGCTGAAAAGTAACAGAAGAGAAATCTTCCAACTTGCCAGTCTTTTGACTGACGAGAGGGAGGGAGAGCGAGCGAGAGAGAGAGAGAGAGAGAGAGAGCGAGAGACAGACAGGGAGGGAGAGAGAGAGACACACACACAGAGGGGGACGTAACGTTTCTTTCTCTGAAAATCTTTATAGTAAATTTAAGCTTATATGGTATGTTCTTAACTAGTGTGTCCAATATTAGGGATTTATTCGTTCTGGTTGATGAACGACTATCTTAATTTCTTTTTATTCAGAAAAACAACATTTGAAAAAAACAACTAATGCCGATAGTTGTAAACTTAGACCTCTAAAAAGGTTAAGTAGCTGACTCATGATCAGAAGGCTGCCCTTCCAATATTGACTGTATCAGTGTTGGGTGCTAGATGAAGGCACCTTGCATATATTTTTCTCGATCCAACCATTATTATGTAAAACGGGTAGGCCTACTTCAAATGAAGAGCAAGCTGTGTAATAATGTCTGTTGGTGTAAGATGTAATGCACATAGCTGAACATGAGAGATATTTCGGTATTCAGTGTTACAAAATGCATTCTTTAACTTTTTAACTTTAGGTACTTTTGAAAGGTTTTTAGCTAAGGTGAAAAGGGGCTTATCTTTGGCAAAGGTTTCAGATTATATAAAGGTGTTACGGTAGTTCTTTTTTTTTTTAAAGATTCATCTGACTGTAAATGGAGAAAGATGGATCGGCAATGCGAGAATTATACTTGCTGTGAGTTTACTTTAAGCAAAAGCCAAAATGTAGGATATCAATGAAAAATCCTTCAAAAGAATGAACCACAAATTTTCATCTCTGATCAATATTTCAACATATCCTTCTCATCCAATGTTAATAAACATACTTCTACATAAACAGAGTACCCTTTTTATTTAAGAAAAAAATACCTTATAAATAAATGTAAAACTATTACAATACTTCACATAAACATAAACACCCTTATCCCTTCAAACCACTGCTTTCGTTTTATCTATTTCATTGTATTTTTTGTTTGCCTATGTTTAAAAAAACCCAAAAGACAATTGTCTCATATCTTCTGCAGAGAGGTGTATGTAATTGATGCTGCCAAAATAAAGGCAAAAGGTAATCGTATTCATTATGAATCTGGCTTCCTTTGTTGAAGAGATGAAAAAAGTTTGTGACTCTCATATATTACTTCATAGCATTGAGTTTGAAACTTCTTTCTTAAACATTATTGCTACAGACACGTTCGTGGGGACATTAAAACACACACATAAAAGCGAAAACACAATTACCATTTCTGGTGCAACACAATGCAGCAAAGCCTTAACAAAACTGTTTCTCACTCAACTTTATATTGTTTTCTAACTGCCAAAGGCACATCATTAAGCTCCAAAAACAAGTATAACTTTTTTTGATCATCGCTAAAGGCTGAAGTATAGTAATGTAAACCATCACAGCTTGAATTCTAACAAAAAGCCAACAAAATATCAATCAGAAAAAAAATCAATGAAGTTAGCGCTTAAAAGATAGCATGAACTGTCTAGAGGTATCTCTCAAAGACAAGTAAGGAAATTGTGATAGTAATCAAAAATAGATCTGGTCTCAAAAGAAACATAAACAAATGCTCACTAAGCATTAACTTGAAGAAATCATGTAGGCAAAATATTTAACCAGTATTATACGATTTTTTCAAGGATTCCTCACTTTCTTCTCACAATTAACTTTTATTCCAGTCAACAAAGTTTGACATAATCTGCAACTCTAGTCATTAACTTAAACTAGTCAATTAAGAACATTATGGAAATACTGAATTCAAACAGAAAAAAACCAAGAGAAACAGAATATGAAATACTCAACTTAAGCATGATAAAGATTTTATTTAAGTATCGTATTATGGGTAGGTATAGTCTCTGCATAAAAGACACCATTTTTTTTTCTTTTGCAATAAGAAATGTTCTTAAATGTCCAATAACCTTTATAGCAAAACCTTTAACATAAGCATACATAAGCTGTCAATGATATCACAGATATAAATAATTCATTCATTTTGTTAGAATACTCTAAACAATCAAAGTATGAACAATAAACAAAATAAAAAATTGAATAATAAATCCAGACAACTTGACTTCTGTTGTTTTGGCCTGCAGGTGCCTCAATCCTTTTTGTTAAACTGAATTGGCCTTGGAATAGTCCTGAGAACAAAAAGAAGAAGGAGACAGACCATAGTGCTTTTATCGATACACAGCCAAAACAGAAGACAAATTATAAAGGAACAAATATATGTAAGTTATATATGTTAAAGTAACAGAAAAATAACTATTGAAATCTACTTTCCATTACTCTGGTTTTGGCCAGAAAATCAATCATCAGCAAAAACTGTATTGAAATAAACATTGGTTTGCTGGAAAAACTTCCTCAAGCATTGAAAAGGTTAAGGGCTAAGAGAGAAAAATAAACAGCCGCTAACGGACCTTTTTTTTTCAGCAAATTTTTACTGTTTCTCTTTAGAACTTTTTTTTTTATATCCTAAACTTGTTGCTCTTTCATACATCAAATATTATACTGGTACTTTAAAAAAAAAAAACAAAAAAAAAGTCAAATGAAGAACAAAGTCATCACTTTTCAAGTACACAACCATGTTGAAAAAAAAAAAATTCAACATATCAAAACATTTGATGCATCCATTGGCTTAAATGGATAAAGAGGCTAAGTATCATAAAGTATTTGAGGATATTGAAAAACTTTTTTTTTCCATATTTGTTCCACTGTGTTAAAATGATCTGCTTGAGAAGATGACTGTTGGGCAAATGTTGAGAAATGACTCAATTTCTAGTGGACGTTACTGGGGAACATAAAATCCGCCCATTTTACAGGGCAATCTAGCGTGCAAACTGCAAAGGGAAATAATTCATTTATCTGCAATCATATCAGGACAGACTATGATACAGTTATCTCTCTTTCACAGAATCTTCAACGTGATGGCAGGTATATCGAACCTCTGAAGTGCCTTCCTTGTGAACAGAGACTTCAGTGATTTGATACACCGGCCATTGAAATTTGATTCTTAAGCGCTACTGGTATGTTTTATTTTATTTGATCACAATTTAGTGACAACAAAGATATTCCTTCTATAGTGTCAAATAAAAAATAGGGCATGTATCAAAAGATAATAAGAAAAATGAATGCTATTAGAAGTTCTTCCCTTCTCTTCTGTCCCCTGCATTTCAATAAACAAAATCATATTAAATGATTCTCCCTACAGTCTTGATATGTGCAAGAATCTCGATAAAGCAGTAACAAGACACTTTTCAAACATATTGAGTTCTGATATAAATAAGTGTAAATAAAAAAAACATAATATATACTTTTGTTACAGTAAAAGTAAAGTGGGTCACAGGCTTAGTCCAAGCATCTAGGAACCAGGAATAGGGTCATGATTGTTCTTGACAGCTTTATTAGGTAATTTGCCATTGCCTTTACTTTCGCAAAATCTTAAGAGGCCTAACTTTCCATTTAGTGCAGGGTGGACACAGAGGAGCTATGGAAAATTGATTTGGCCCAGACTGAGATTCAAACTTGGGACCTCTTACTTGTTGTCAAATGCCCTACCAGATGGGCCACCCCTCCCCTTTTATAGAGAACAAAAAAGAACTCACATCTCCATCCCAATGCTATTAAAAGAGGCACAGGTTTGAATTGAAGTTCATACATCTGTTTTCTTACAGAGCCAACAGAAATATTTAAAAGGTTCTATCACAAAAGTATGCACACCAACATGTGGCCGATTTGCTCTAGTTGTCTCACATTTCATAAGCTTTGGAACAGAAAAATAGTTAGTAGGATAAAAATTACAAGCAAAAGTTTCAAGCCAGTTACTGCCACTATCAAAACATGACACACATCAAGCATGCTATAGCTGAAACCCTCACAGGCTAAAACAGTAGAAGGAGATCAAATGCTAGAAAAAAAAATAGTTCATGTGAAAAAAATGCGGGATACTTGACAAGAAATGATTTTTAAAAAACGCCAGTCTATGCAGAATCTCAATAAATTAGCAGTGCATTGCAATATTGATGACCTGAAGTTTAGACTGCAAAAACATGAATAAATAACTTGGGTAACAATTAGGCTCTCACGCAGCATATCCACATCATTCAAACAAAAGCGATGGATCCTCTTGGTGTAGAGACAGATATGGTATGTCTAGTGTACTTACAGTGGAGTTCCTGAAATGGATTCTGGAGTGTGATGATCTGGTCTTATATGTGTAGGAGTGTAACCCATTCCTCCGACAGTGCCTTGAGGATGAAACAACTTTTGTTTGTTAGGTTTTGTTTACTTTTTTTAATAACAACTTAGAAAACAAATTAGTGGCACTTTATTTCAAATATCTCTAGCTCTGTTGGTAAGCCATTGTTTGCATTTCATGCAGAGTTATCTGTTTCCCAAAGTCTGGATTACTTCAACAATTCAGATGAGAAGAAACAATCATTGCTACTCATCCGAGCTGTATGAATTTTTGCCTTTCTTTTGCAAGAAAGTGGACATTTAAAAAATATAACGAAAAAGAATTGATCCTTCTGTTAAAAATATATTTGTCAATGTCACTATGGTTGGAACTGCTTGAACTGCTATTGTTACTATTGTTGGGTGTCAAAAGAGTAAGTAAATTGGTCCTCACATTTGCAAGACTTTGCCTTAACTAGCTTCTCTCCCTTCTCTTAAAATAAACCCCTACCCCTTCAAATTCAGCAATTAGACAAAAAAAAAAAAAAAAACCACAAACCATAGATTTTAAATAGTAACATACACCACAAGCTTTTGTAGGTTATAAGAGACTTTTGGCTGTAAAAGGCTGATATTGTGGCAACTGAGCTTTAATCAATTGAACTTGCTTCTTCCACAAAAGTGCTTATTTTGTGACACGCTGCACATACTGATGAACGAAGTGCATGTCACTGTTGAAGCATTCCAATTGCTGCTCTGACTCAATATATGAAATAAGTAAAGGAATAAAAAATCATCACATGAGCAAAATATCAATATTTGATATATATTTGAAATGACAACCTTCTTTCACAAAGGAAGTAATCGAGAAAATGTATGCAACTTGAATCACTCCACAGTTGCTTTCCCTTGTATTAATCTCTCTTACACTTGCACACTTGTAAATCAGTTGTACAAAACACCTGGCAAGCTGAGCCAGAACGATGGGATATGTTTTAGCCCTGCTCTCTCACAAGCCTATTATGATGCACAATATTCAGAAAAGCTCACCAAGGCGCCCTCCTGAGGGAGGAGTCCTGATCAAGAGACGACCAGTCTGAGATGGGATGTTAGTTCCACCACCCTGAAACACACACAATTAAAACTCTTGCAATGGTAAGCATAGATGAGGATAATTTAGGGCCTGAAAAGTGGCAACACAATTTAAATAATGAATTGTTTCAAAAACAAAAATTACTTAATCAACAGTAAGCCATTCTGATTTACGATGCAGAGTCAATTCACCAAAAAAAAGTATGAAAATGTGACCTGCCAATAAAAAAATGGGGTCTTTGGCAAGTGCATAGCAGAGGTATAAAGAGCAATAGACAAAAAAAAAAAGGACAGAGATGATGAGAAAAAATCCTTGCAAATCTCTATGGGTGAAAAGCAAAAAAAAAAAAAAAATTATCCCCCATTTATTCAAACCTTTTTGTTATTTTTGTTTCCATATTCCAAGGAAATTCCTATCAAACAACCTATTTCATATGGATAATTACATAATATGTTCTTGAGAAAAAAACTGGCCTTTGAAGAAATGGAGTTTTAATGCACCCTGTAGAGGGTAAGCATAGATATTACATAACATAAGACTCACCACCAGATTCCTTCAAAGGTTGTGAGTGAATGTGTTGAAAAAACAAAACGAAAAAACTATGACAAGTGTGTCTATGTTTATAATCCCTATTTCTGCTACAAAGCAGACTCATTACGGGAATTACTTGAATGAGTTGTAAGATACATTCTGAACATTTTAAATCATTGAAACAGTCCCGACACTCCTCTTTGTAAACTTTGCAATGGTGAAAATAAGACAGTGCTTTACTGATGCTGTGCCAAGAAATAGAATTTAAAAGAGGAAAAAAAAATAAAAGAACTTTTTCTTTCTTCAAATTTTTTAAAACAAATATTTGACGTCCAATTCACTAAAATTGGTCTACAGACATATCTTTAAACCGTATCTAAAATAAAACACCCTATTATTTTTAATGAATTCCTCAGTAATGGTCTTAATATGACAACAAGTTCGGCCACAAAAACCTTTCATGTTTGGTAATCATAGAGAGTTTGGCGAGCAAGTTTTACAGTTTGTGAAGTAACTACTCAATACTGACAGCACTGGTAAAAAGTGTATAACGGCAATTAAATATCTTTTCAAATTCCATTCAAATTTAATTACAAACTAAGGTTTCCTATTAAACAGTTTTATACTCACAGGTCTGTGCTGCAGAGCTGTAAAGCTCCTGAAAAGAACAACATATACTTAATACATCAGTTCAGATGTAAAGTATGATCTAACAAACCTTTTTCAAAACAGTAAAAAGTATTAAAGATTTAACATTTGAAGTTTCATACCATATACCAAACAGCTGTTTCAAATGTTCTATGTTGTGGTGCATATGGTGGAATATCATCACCAGCAAGTTCATTTCAAAACTTGATGCAGTTCTTCTGAACTCATTTTTAAAATGCTCTTTTAAAATTCCTATTTCACAGACACTATTATTTTTATACATAGATTCATGATAATTTAACTACCGTTCCTATTTTACGAACTCATGATGAGCTTCCTTTTTTCCTTCAAAGATTAAACTTATCCTATATATTCTTGAAGGAAAAAATCCTATTTTCTAGAGTATATTAGCATGGCAATATTCTCAAAACAAGAAAAAAAAACATTTTAATCAAAACTGATGACTTTATACAGATGGCTCATGATAGATAAAATAAAATATTCAACTGTAAAAAAAAAGGCTTTTAAATTTAAAAGAGAAGTATTTTTGCTACAATAATTACTGATTCTTTCCAAAAGCTGAACTTGCTTGGACAGGAGAGGCTGTGGAAAAGAAACAAAAGATATGCCTAGTGTCATAATGTAATTCAATGTCTTTCAACATCTCTAGAGTATTGAAATAGAAGTAATTTTTAGTTTGAAACCCTCCGGTAAAAATTCAATTGCTCAATATGATTTGAAATCTATGACAAGCTCCTTGAGATATATTAAATCATCAGTGTCACCATTTTCTTTTGGATGCAACAGATACAAGAAATGCAACGGGTTCGTTCTTTTTGTTAGTTTTTTTTTTTCTTTTTCATTCTAAAACCCTAATTATGAAAGAAATACTGGCAGCAGAAATATTACCTAATTTATAAAATTCAAATTTTTAGCCTTGACCTCATTACTCCCTAAATAATTCATTGGTGTACTTGCTTAGTTTTGTACCTAAAAGCGTAAGAAGAAATAGTTTACTGTGCCACTTTGGTCTAAGCTTCTTAATTCAATGATTGTGGCCTTTATTGCCTATGACTGAATAAAAGCTGTATTTCCAGAATCATTTCGTTCATGAAAAAAAAAGCCCTGTGAATACAATACGTCCAAAATACAATATGTGAATCAGCAGAGGATGTTTGGCTGTATAAAAAAAAAACTCATGTTTTGAAATCAAGTCCCAGTGAGTTGAAAGTTTCTTTTTCAACATTTTGTATCTTTGATCAACACGAACTTCAGAGATGGAGTTCTTTGTGAAGATTTTGGAGTTCAACTTATTTTAAAAAAGTAGTGGAAAGAAAGAAACAAAATGCAAAACTGAAATTTTTTCCTCAAAACTGTTACATGCAAAATTTGACCTTTCAGGGATCATCTCGAGAATATGGAGTTTTTGCGTTTGCTTGATACTTCTTTTTTTTTTCTTTTATACATTCAATTGTAGAAAATTGATTACTGCAGCTTCTATTGGAACCCACAAATAGACCCCCAATTAAAGATAATGCATTTACAGAGTCTATGTAAGAAACTTGAATTTTTTCCAACTGCACTCACTTTCCCAAATGCATTACCTAAGCCAGAAAACTTGCACTTGTGTCTTGAAGATAAAAAAAATATTTTAAAAAATTATTACAATTCCTTTTTTTTTAGTCTGTAGGCCTACTGTATATTAATGATGCTCCTCACTTCTATCAAACGTAAGGACAGTTTCACCTAAAGTCTTAAAATGGCACTGAAAGTGTTTTTTTTTTTTAATTAAAATTTCTCCTGGCACCCAAGCCAGTCAATGTGTGTCATGTTTCAGCGAAAATGAGTCATTATATGACAAGATCAAGTGTTGTAAATTTGAATAAGGTTGTCAAGTATCTCGATTTTTCCCACCACTAGAATTCTCACACAATCTGTGGACAGTTTCTTGCAGTGTTTGATGCTATGTAAAACCTACATTTAGTACTCCCTATGCAGTATAAATCCCATATTTCTCTGGGTCAAATTTCTTTTAAATGTCTTATTTTGTAGAGGCATTACACATACTGCTCCTGAGATTTATAGATGAAAGCTAAAGATTGCCATATTTTGAAGTAAAAACTTCATTACCTTGGAAAACTCCAGGAGATGTTGAAGATCTTGAACCTCCTCTGAAACAAAAATAAAAACTTTGTAACATACTAATTGACAATAATGGTTGAAACATCAAAAAGAAATGCAAGAAAACAATGAGGATTCGTGTTTTTCTCTTTTACAACCATTAAATTTAACACCCTAGCCGAAACTTTTCTGGACCTCTTTATATCTTTATCATAATCAGTAACATGAACTGAAGACATCTAAAGAGACATTATGCAGTTGAAATAAAGTTAGTGCTGAAAGTCTTGCTTTTGTAGCTGATTGAAATCTGGAGCCCACATCTTGAAATTTTGGATGTTTAGTCTGTAACTAAACTATTGTCCACCTCTTTAGTAATAGGTTACTCCCTACATGTTAGGGTAAAAATACATAGCACTGGAGAAGTTAAAGGAAGCAATAATGAATGTCAATGATAAATTAGTAACCAAAGTACCTCTAAAAATTTAAATAATTCCTCATAAGAAAAGCAAAACAATTATTATGTTAATTACTATGTAACACTTGGGTCGAAAGTGCAGGTGGGAAGATGTGATTTTTTTTTTACTATACCTGAAGTCAAAGGATTAGGTGATAAAAATATTTTTACAGGATTCTTTCTTGGTAACTGAATTGCATAGAATGTCAATCCATCCAAATCTATTTTGTCACGGATATGTTTGCTTTGTTACATCTGACTTTTTTTTTTCTCTTCCTACATAATTGTGTGATAATATTGCATCAAGTCCAAGTCTTTATCCTTCATGCAATTTAAAGGAAATAAAAATCCAAAGATAAAGATATCAAACAAATTTATATAAATATAATTACAAAAAAACTCACCTTGGATATCCATCCTGTAAGACGAAAAAATTGTTTTTAAAAGGCAAAATAAGCTGCCTGAAAATAGGGTAGGTCTACATCAGACAACAATTTTCTTAAATAAATGAGTAGAAAAAAGAGAAATTGGATCCACTAACACTCAAACTGTAATGACTTATTTGCAGAAGTAGGGAGAAAAAAAAAACACTAAAAATCATGTTTTTCTGAAAGTGCTAATTAATTTCCAAAACACTATTAAAAAAAAAAAAGCAGCTGGTCCTGAACAGTAAGTTCATTTGTAGGCCCTACTAATGTTTTACCTAGATTTGATTTCATAATTTTATGACCCCAAAGCTATGCATGATCTCAAGACTACCTTTTTTGAAAACAGGAGTTTGAAGTAGTCATTCTGGGATTTTAAATCAAAATATTCCCTGAAAAAGAGTAAAACAAAAGCAATTTTTCAAAGGTTTCCATAGATGATTACACAAAATAACTTGCACAATTTTTAAAGTAACACTAATGAAACTAAAAAAGCTTGCAAAGGCAACTTATGTCCCAAAATTATGGGCAAGGAGAGACTGAGATAAATGTTTCGTGACATGTGATACAGCTACTTGGTGATATCAGACCTATTGAGTTCACAAAAGTTTGCTAACAAAAAGAGAGAAAAAGAGAGAGAGTGAGAGAGAGAGAGAGAGAGAGAGAGAGAGAGAGAGAGAGAGAGAGAGAGGGAGAGAGAGAGAAATAGAGAGGGGGAGGAGAGAGGGAGAGAGAGAGAAAGGAGAGGCATTTTTAATGCTTTTAATAATAATTTTGTTGAAAAATAACCAAGATAGAAAAAAATTCTAATTCTTATGTCAATTCTTGTAGATAAAAAAGAATTCTTAAAACCATTTCCAGCAACGAAAAAAAATACATTATTCATTTTTACCTCTATGAAATTAATAGACACACATATTTCATTAAAAGGATGTCTTTTATCCGTTCATATCTCATATTTAATGCGAGTTGAATTATGTATGCCAAAGTGATCTGTTTTTCCTACGCATTGTTTCAATATACTTTAATCACCAGCTTAAAGGTGTGGGTACCTTTCCAACTGTTGGGCCCTCTGAATCATCTTGTTCACTTCACTCATCTTCTTCTCAGCACATTTGAGCTAATGGAACAAAGTGAAATAAGAGAATGAAATAGCTGTTCTGAGCTTAAGAGGAATTCGAACACACAAAATAAAAACATTCCAAACTCAGCTTCTTTCAATTAATTCATTGAACATTCGAACATTTGCAAACTATGCCAGTGACATACATTTTGTTAATCATGTGCAGTATTGCTATTAGTTGTCAAAGGAAAAGATGAATGGTATTCATGAATGCTAATTTTTTACCTTTAAAATTAAGGTATTTTAATTTTAATTTTTACCAAGCATTCACAAATAAAGGCTATCCATGATTTTCAGCATGCTTGCTGAGCATAATGGCAAACCATTGTTAGGCTAAATATCAATTAGTCAAGAATGTCTCTGCTGAAACTGAAATTGAATTGAATGTCGAGATAAAATGATGAAATATACCTCTTTAGGAAAGTGAAATGAGAATGCGAACTAATCCCTTAGCTTGAACCTTAGATGAATCATTGAAGGCAAAAGTTCGTACCTGTTCAGTCATGTGTCTCATAAGTCTTCTTTGGTGACTCCTTTGGAATTCAAGTTTCTGTCAATAAGATACAAAAAAGGACAAAATATGGTGCAAAATAAATTACATGGTCTTTTATATCAAATTCAACATCTCTATCAACTGTAAATCCACTGAAGAAATTTTTATTTAAGCCTGGTGTCTCATAAGCATGTGCTGTATATTATTTTTTAAAATAATGAAAAACAAAATTTGCATTTTAAAAAGCACAAAAGCGAGAATAAAGCCAGTGGAAGATACCTGACTATGTATGTTTTTATTGTACAATTTGGTTTTAATAAAAAGTACATACCTGACAAAACTCCTTCAGGAATTTCTGAATCGACTCCACTGGATCAACAAACATACTTTCAACCTCCTTGGGTATCTTGAGTATTGAAAAAAAAAGTATGAAGCCATTAAACATGCCAAAATGCTTTCAATATGATATGGAAAGATGATTACTTTGTCCTGATTTATTTATTTTTGCCCATAATTTACCCTATTTTTATGCATATGTCATGACAACTTAACACTTATGGGATTACATGTATGTCAAATTACATATTCACACTGAGACATGTAACAAGATTAGAAATTTTCTCTCACTCTTTCTCTTCAAGTGTCGGAAGTGGAGCAGACAAGGGTTATTAAGTTTCATCACTCATTTCTCCACTTATTATTGTCCACAATATTTTGCCATAAACCATCAGACCACATTTTTGAAAGGTATGTTAAGTATTCTTATGCTTCTCATAGACACTGAGTGACTTCTCCCATCCTAAGATCGCAATCTCCCAACATAGATTTCTCATAACTCTCACGCATCATTTCCATCAATGTAAAGTTGCTGAAAGATAGAAATTCATCAAGTTCTTTAAGTCTTATTTATCACAACTTTTGGGCTAAATCAACAAACTGTATGCATAATGTGCTTAAAAATAAAACAGAACTTATTATGTAACTCAATGAAATATTGAAAAACACTCTTTATGCTGAAGTACTGAAAAATTATTTGCCATAAATTCAATACTAATAAGTTGGACAGGAACGTAGCTTCTTTCAAGAAAAAAGACTTTCAAATCTCTCTTTCCCTTATTTTAGATTGTAAATGATGCTTATAATTCTAAAAACTTATATCTTGAAGCAGAGCTTAGAGAATACTGTTTTAGGCTGGTCTCAAGACATTTCTACTCCAATGGCGCAACATTAACAAACAGATTTTCAAAGATATGTTTTATTCATGTACATTTGAAGTCTAGGTAATATGACGAATGCACAAAAGTGTCTTGTATCTGCTTTGTTGACGTATACCAACAGTCTATGTGATATGGAGAATTCACCGACACACACTGTAAAGTTACGGAACATTGTTTAAAGAATATTAATTTACATTTTATAGAGATGGATTACATACCCGTCCACTACCTCCATCCCCCACAAAACCCCAAACTTTTCTACCTCAAATTTTTGCAATTTAGAAATTACTTACTTTTCCTGACAGACAAAGAGTTGAACACTGGCTTTTGCAAATTTTGCATTTATCTTTTGTGGCTGCAGATAGTCAAAGGTTAATCCATGAGGGTAAATGAAAAAACAAAATTTTCCTCACGGTAAACGTAAGACATATAATAATTCAAAAACATAAAAATTCAGATTTAGTTTTATTTTAATTATCATCGAGCAGGTATTCAAAAGAATAAATGAGAATTGTTGAGAATTTCAAAATGAATAAGAAATGAGCAAACCAATTACCCTCTAACTTCTCACCAGTGGATGGTGTTTGACAATGACTAGTACATTTAAAAATCTCCAACATAATAAAAGCCAACTGGGGCACAAAAAGACTTTAAGATTGACTGTCATGCAAAATATGATGTTCAGTACAGAGCAAATTTAATGTCGACAACATTACAAGGCATAGACTTAACAATTTAAAAAATAACAAACTCTTTAACCTATTACCACAATTATTATGACTGTTTTTAATGTTCTTTTAAAAATGAGCATAAAAACTACACTTTGCATAAATTATATTAAGCAGTAACTAAATAAGTCAGTCAGAGATTTTTCTCCTTCTAATAGGTAACAATTAAATTATTAACTTATTGAACTGAAGGCACTCTAACCTGCAGTGACACAAGTCTCACAATAGATGTGACTGCAGTTTGTAATGAAGAATCTACGCTGAATACCCATGCCAGGTCTGAAATAGCAAGCGTTGCAATGTAGATAGTTGGCCATATTGAGACTAGTAGAGACGCTCTCGTTTACAAGAACTATTGATGAGTCTAAGGGGCTGTCCAGCACAACCTGAAAACACAACAAAATGAGACTAGAAATTGTAAATGAGCTGTTGCTAAAAGATGGATGGTGCTAAATATGTCAAAAAAGGAGCAAAAAGTGATAAAGTGAATAACAATAAAATATTATGTTCGGTATTAAATCATTTGTCTTAAAATAAAGATATACATATGATAAAACCAAGTGTTTGTGCAATTAAAAAAAATACAGGCCCATATTATCGGCCATAAAAATGGGACACTTTGGGCTTGGTTCAAACCAAGTATGGCAACATGAAACCTGTGCAAAATTTCCACAGAAGACTGTGTTTTTATAAAACAGAGATAGATGTTAAACATTTCATGTTGAGATGGCTGACTGAGATTTACGGGTCTTGTCTGTTTAAGTTGGAACTGTCGGTTGTGACGCATAGTGTCCGTTTTAAGCAAAATATTTATTCTAGATCAAATGACTAAAACCCTCAACAATGCCAAATTAAGAGCCGTCATATTGTTCCTCAATGAAAAGATTTTATAATGGAATAGGCTTGACAAAGCATATTACACTGGATTCATCAGACTTTTTATTTAATGCAATCGGAGTTAATGTCTGACAATCATTGCGATTCGGAAAAACCAACTTTCATTTCAGCAATTTTCTTACTTCTTGCGATTCAACATTCCCATTGTGATAACTTTACAAGGGATCTATTTTCCAAAATGGCAAACATGGGAAGACACGGTGAGTGAATGCTTCATGTCCAAAAGTTACGGTCCATCACATTCAACAGTGTTTACAGCAAGTTATTTTCAATAAAATTTCATTCGCCATTGACCGGTTTTAATAGGATATTGCCGTAAATCGCCATAAATGATTGATCTGGCCAATATCATGATCGAAACTAATAGATTTAATCTAGATATATCATTGCAGACATCACAAACATTCCCAACGGACTAACTCAATACATATCCAAAGTAACAGTCGACGAAGATTGTGTTAAATTATTGCTATCATTGCTGATTTAAAAAAAAAAGAGTACACTTTTTATTATCTTAGAGAAGTTCAATTAATTTTTTATAGACGCCTACATTCAAATAGCAAAGAGTTTGTGTTGCAATGCATCAAGCCTGTCTCATGTCCTCATGCCTTTTCATCACAACTGACAGACAATGTTGCCCCTTTCCCACTTTTGCCATAACTGTACTGGCACGTTTTTCAAGTATCTGTTTCTAAATAAAATCAATACCAATGTCATCATTTGCATACATAATTAACTACACACTACACTCTTATCCTTACGCATTCTATAATTACATAAAAGCATTGTGCTTAAATAACACCGTATTAATTTAAGAGCAGCATTCTGATTATTTAAACCTTGTTTATCGGCATAATATGTGCCTTCCAGCTTAACTTTGTGCAAAGATATATCGCACATAACAATGATGACACGCCCATTGTCATGATCAGTTCCCAACATTATGTCCATCCATACAAGCAATGCGCTCTGCTGTGATTGGGACCAAGCATGTTTTTACACACTTAGATCTAGGTCACGAGACTGCTAAAGAAATGGACCAAAAATTAAGCTCAATATAAAATAGAAGGCAAAAAACTTTCATCCCACATGACAATTATTTGCACATAACATTGCTGATGCGATGACTTCAAAAGAAAAATCTGCTGAAGAGATGGAATCCATTCTTCTTGTGATCTCCGTTTGCTTCACGAAAAAGAAGTGCAGACGATAGTTTCCAAAACGGACAAAAAAAAAATCGTCTGTAGCAAATACGACCTCGTTTTATGATTGGTTCTTTATATCATAACGTATGACGACATTTGAAGATATCGCTAAAATCTAATTAATATGCATATTCAGGAAAGGTTACAGCCTCGATTTCACTTGTGGTGTGTTTTAATGT
>BLXT01006951.1:998287-1009462 GCA_019648995.1 Plakobranchus ocellatus | reverse complement strand
CCCCCCCCCCCCCCCTAAATCCGGCCCTGAGAACTAATTTGTTCACCACGGAAACCTTCCATTCAGTTACCTCAAGAGTGCTGGGCTCCTTTTTCTTTCAGATCTTTACCCATCACTGATATCAATCCAGATTTTAATTTCCTTACCCAGTATGTCAAAGTGTTGTTACGAGGAAATTTTGTCACCATTGACTTGGATCATTTCCGTAAAAAAATTTTTTCCCCGAAAGTGAGTTGTCTTTGCAATGCAAACGTAAAAACTTGATAACGGATCAATACTCAACAGGCTGTATGGTTGGTAAAGCTTGAGCAAAGAACAAGGATGATTTTTGTGAGTGATTTCATTGGGCGCACCGACTAATGCCTTCTTACTGTCGGATTTTCCTCAAAATTTTCATGGCATCTTCCAAATAAAATGTAAAAAGGCTGGCAGACTTAATACATGTACTCTAAAACTTCTTCATAATCAGATCAAAGACGTCTTGTTAATTTCTTGTATGAAAGACCACACAGCTAGGGACGATTCCTCTCAATAAGGTAATTACACACGCACATGTATAAAATTACATGTACAAGGAACTTAACCACTGTACACATTTATTCGAATAATTTTTTAATAAGACATTTATTGGCGTCGGCAAAGCTTATCTAGATCTAGTAGAACTAGAAGGCGGCTTTTTAAATTTTTTTTTTTTTTTAAGCCAATATAATATAAGGACAGCAGGCAAACGTCAGTCTGCTCATAAGTACATTGTTCGTGTCCCTCTGGTCTTCAAGACTAAAGCCGTAAAGGAGCATATCTCCCAGTGGTAGGCTATGTAAGCAGTTTTTTTTTTTCTTTTTTTACTTTTCTGGTTTTTTTTATTACCGTTATGTGCGTTTTTAGGGGGAGCGGTGGCTCATTGGTCGGACAGGAGTGACAGTAGGCTACCAAGTCAGAGGTCCGAGGTTCGAATCCCAGTCCGGGCCAAGCTAATTTTCTATTGCTCCTCTGTGTCCAGCCAGCACTAAATGAGTAGCTAGGTTAAGTCCTGGCGAAGTAAAGGCGGCGAGGAAAGCAATGGCAAACTACATCTACATCACATGTACCTCATAATGCCGCATGCCAAGAACAATCAGGACCCTAGATCTACTCCTGGTTGATGCTTGGACTAAGCGTAGGACCCACTTTACTTTTTTATACGTTTAATAATTTATGTGCGTTTTTTTTTCTCTCTGTGTAACTGTAACTTATTATATTTTGAGTTTTTACTTTTTTTTTTTTGGGGGGGGGGGGTTAGAACCCGTATATCTCATAATTTATTTGCCAAGTTGTTAGGCTGGGGGTGGCAGACATAATGCTGCATCGGGTCAAAATGTTTTGGGCAGCGCATTATGACACCAAGCCAGCAACTTTTGAAGGGAGGCGCAGATTGATGTACTATATAATGTTTTCTCTCTTTATAGACTATGTTTTTTAAATAATCTATGATTAAATTGTAGCTCAGTTCTCTTACATGTTGCAAACACTGGATCCGTCAACATCACGTCTACCGGCAATTGTACCTTGTGACCTAACGTGCCGTTCAAGACACGTGTCGAGAGGTCTTATTCATGGCTACCAAAATACAAGTTTCAATGTCACTACAGTGGATACATGGCGTCTTTCTCCCGGCAGCCGTCTTCCTAGCGTGAAAAAAATTTAACGTGAGGTTTTTACGGTTGCATTAAAATTATCCCGTTTTTCTCTTAGCATCGCTGTATTTTGTCAGCGACTTTCTTTTCACTGTATTCACTTCATTTAAGCAGTTGTTAAACTTTATATTAATTGTAACAGTACATTTTTAGTAACAGAACAGGGACAGTAACATAATACTTATCTGAGGGTGATCACGAGCCATTCTTTTGATGCGATAATTGATTTCGTGTTTTTTGTTCTGGGTCTAATTTGTCCTGAAGCGAAAAAAATATTGCTGATTCCATTCTCATGTAAGAAACACATTTCTCTTCATCATTAAGAACTTCATCGGTGAGAATAGATATTTGGAATATTTGATGAACCCAATATCGTCTTCGGTAACAACGTCTTCTTTTTACCCAGTAGTATAACGTCAGTTTCACTCCTTCCTATTGATAGCCATGATAAAGTATGCAGTTCCAAACCAGTTTCTCTCAGACGAGACCTAATGTAACACTTGGATGCGTCCTGAGCCGCTGTGATTGGTACCTCCCCTTTTTAGACAGCGGGACGTGAGATAGACACATCCTTTGTGTCTACAATTCAATTCAAAATGACGAATTATGCATGGCAAAATATGCGAGTTGCATAGAGTAATGTAAAATTGCACCCTGCACTAAGCTGAAATATTTTCCAAAAAAAACAGTCTATCACGCACAACTAGGAGTAGGCTTGTTGCACGTTGAATCTGTTATTCAGCATAATAGCTACGTGCTTGAAAATGTCTACATCCACTCGGTATGCAGAAGTAAAAATCAACGTGACATTGATCAGTGACGTCAATGCATGCGGTTTGAACAAACCAATTCCAATCACAGGGAGGGCAACATTGGAGCTCTTAATAAATTGCAGACTTCTGAACAACATATCTAGAGATATTATATAATAACAGTCAGGTGTAAGTTTGGCATCTATAAATATCAAAGCACAGTCTGTGATTGTGAAAACATTATGGCTTCATCATTTACAAATTAAAGTTGATCTTTTGATAAAGAGAAAAGTCATTCTGTCTTTGCTACTAATGATATTCAAATAACTTTTTTTGAGATAGGATAAGACTCTTGATAGCTTGGACTTCTATTTGTACAGATTTGTATCACACGAGGGTAAGTCTGGTACATGTATGATGAGTATACACAGACATAATGTTAATAGTCTGTGTAACAAGAATCTGATATTTTACTGGGATCAGTTTAGAATAGAAAACTCTTGAGGGGAAAAACCCAGTTACCTATTGAAATCCAGAGTAACAGGAAATCTTTAGTTTTACACTCCTGGTAACGTGAAATTTTAGTCTTTCTTAATTAGAACTGCATTTCATCTATCATAAAATTATTAAAATTTTTTCAAACTTGCTATGGAAGTAGGGGGGGATGCCCTCCTTCCCAAAGAAAGAGGAAAAAACCCCCAAAAAAACAGAAGTGCTCCAGAAGGCCAAAATGACACTAGATGTATATGGAACAAATTGTAGGGATAATTGCGAGGGTATAAAATACTATCAACAGAATATTACTTCATGCACAAATTTTACAGACATCAGCCTCAGTAATTACATTTGCAGAGCAGTGTACCTTTTTTTTTCTTTAGGTCTAGATTGCATATACATATGATATGTATTATTCAAACTCTGTCTCTGCAGTTCTTATGCTTTGAAATCATATTCCATGTATTTTCTTCACATTACAAAATAATATACTTCAGGCCAATAGAAGGTCTGCTTGTACTTAAAGATTTGCAAGTTTGCTGTAGATTTTGAAGGTACATCAATGTGACGATGAACATGGGGGAAAAAAAACATACACACTCGCACAGACTCACTGATTCAGACGACACATTGTAAAGTAAAAATACATTTCATGTATAATTTGATTACAATTTTCGTTCAATTCATAGTTTTCATAGAAACAGGGAAAAAAATGATACCACCTACATTATTTACAAAACAGAAGTTTTAAAATTGTAGACTTTTGATATTTTCATAAAATGAATGATATCAGAATTACCATACACAGGTGGGGTGTAGCAAAAAAATAAAGAAAAAAAGAGAAATATAAAAATGGCTCTTCTTTTTCTTTCTTTTGCATTGAAAGTTTAGCTAAATGCTGTGTAATTTTTTAAAACCTTAATCAGAAAGTGAACTAGATTTTACCACCGAGAAGACCAAAAGTATATAATTGAATAGGACATTGTTCTGATGTAATAGTAAGGCTCCACTGACATCATACATTGTATCCCAGTTTGTAGTATTTCCTTGCTGAGTGAAGTGACCAAAAAACTATGATGAACATGAAAGTAGAAACTTTCGATGGAAACTATGATGACTATAGCAGTAGAACTTTTAATAGAAACTTCTTATAGAAACTATGATGATTATGGCAATGAAAACTTTTAATAGAAACTATGATGCCTATGGTAGTAGAAACTTTTAATAGAAACTATGATAGGTCTTTCCTGCTAGTGCCTGTATTCTCAAATGATAAATGATTGTAATCCAAATGTGTATCACCTATAACATGCAGATACAGTTGAAGCTGGAAGGCGCTATTTCTGTTCCATAATCCCATAATTTAAAAAAAACAACAAGAAAAAAAATCAATTTTCTTCACTGAAGATCAGATATGTTAAAAGTTGAAAACTGCTCATTAAACTATTAATATTGTAACGACTTGCACTTATGTTCCCTTCTACCCTGTTTCTCAGATCCAGACTCCACAACAGATCTTGAGACCAATTGCACAACACACGCTGAAGTTTGAATATCAGACATACAATTAAAAAGAAAAGAAAAAAACGAAAGCCCCCTTGTCTTTACAGTGCTTTTAGAAAATTAAGATCATCATTTCTACAAACAATTAATTGGCTGATTTGGGCTAAAATGCAACTGGCCACTCAGCCATCCTGGTTCAAGACACAAGAATGACAACTCAAATTACAATTATAAACATTGGCTACTCCTGACAAAATCTATAATACACCAACCAAGGGTAGCAAAGGTTACACTTGTATTAACAGTAGCAGCTTTTGTGCACAAAATCTTTTATCAGTAAATATCGTAATTACTGAACACATTACACTAATAAAAGATCTATGCTTGAGTTAAAAGCAAGAAAAAGTTCTGTTTCTCTAAAATCTGTGTAGTAAATACATTTTTCACCTATCAACATTTCAGAGCATTTATCTGGAGAGCTCTACAGATAAGGTTAAAAAGTACAAAGATAAATTGAAATATGAGAGCAGTCTAGTCCACTTGCTTTATCCTGTGAAAAATGAAGAATTTCCTGATATTCCCAAGCGCCCATTTGTCTCAATACCATTACATGTGAATATTCCTAAGACATGTGAGAGCATTTAATCTGTACTATAATCTCCAGCTACTTTGCTTCACTCTGCTTCATATCTCTGCCACAAAGGACTTTTTCCACCATCAAGTTACATGCACTGACGGGTGTAAGGGTTTCACTTTCTGGTTCCGAGATAACCCCAGTCGCAGACCAGAAGTGGGTGACCTCACTGTGCAAAGCTTGGAACTGTTTGAGCTGGCAAAGGCTGTGGACAGAATCCAGTGGCAGAGATTAATGGTTGTCCTTAAATTATGGACAATATATGCAGATTGTAAAATACAGGATAGGTCACAGTGTAATATCAAAAGATTTGTGTATGTGCTCTGTTTTAGCACTGTCAACACACTGTTAGTACCAACAAAGGTTTTTCCACTAAGGCGAACAGGGAAAAAAATGCAAGAATTCATGTTTCCTCATTGAGTCCAAGGAAGTTGAATTTGAGGTTCTTTGTACTCCATATCAAAGCTGATTTTTTTTCTCAAGTGAAAAACCTCTGCCCTTAGAATTTTAAATCTACATATAGATTGAATGCAAGACAGGAGTGAAAGGTATGTACAGTTATGATCTTAATCAGTGCAATTTTAAAGACTGCTCAACTAATTTGTGATATTATTGATTATTTATGCAGACCCAAATAGTCTGTTACCTGGGTACTTTGGTCCTCATTAGAATTAGATCTAATCTATTAGTCAGATATTCTATAGCATGAAGATTGGTATTAGGCATTCCCAATTTAATTACAGCTCTCATCTGGCATGAACATTTTCTGCTTCACCTGATCACATATACATAACGTTACAAGTACGTTAGCACTGACTATTGTATAGAGTCTTATACCAAATTAGCTTTCTAGTGACCATTGATAGCCTGAAATAAGCGGAAAGAGCCACAGATCATAGGAACAAAATCTTTCTAGGCTCATTTAAAATTAGATGCCATAAAGTTTCAAATTTTGGACAAGAACCTTTAAGAAAATTGCTTTTAACAAGGGAATAACACTACATTTAACAAAAAAAGATGCTCCAGTCACTGAATATGTAAAACAGGAAGAAGAAAGAAGGCTTATGGAGAAATATAGCAGAAATCAGCTTTAATTTTTTTGTCAATTCCTCAACAAATTTGAGGATAGAACTAGAAATTAGAAGCTAGAAGCTGTCATCACTTGCATTAGAAGTTCCCACTAAATACAAAACAACATGTAAAATGACCTGGTGGTTTCCAACTCGATGTCAAACTTGAAGGTGTCGAATGGCTTGACGCTAGCGGTTGCGTTGAGGGTTTGTTGGTTTTCTGAACCGTAGATCCCTTCACTGAAACAAGCCGTCCAGATGGTTTAGCGGGCACATGTGATTTGTTGTCAGGTGTCACAGCTTTAGCCACTGAGGACAGTTACAAGTTATTGCATGTTTTATGTCCTAATGTAAATCATATACGTGTTACCATAGAAGACATGACAATCATTATCAAGCATTTCAAGAGGTATCATGTTCTATACAAAGGTGTAGTAATTGTTTCCTTTTGAAGACAATGAGAGGGGAGGGAACAGTGATATAAAAAACTATCAAAGAAGCGGATAACTGACTCTGACTACTTAGCTTGCAACAGTTGCGTGAGAGACAGCTTTACTAAAGAAACTTTTTCAACACCAATCCAGTTAATCGGGATAGGACACGGCATCTGACCTTAAGATATGCTTACTTAAAGAAGAGAGTTTTTAGTTTTTGCATTTCTTTTGCTCTTTAGAGAGAGAAAAATAGACTTCTGAATTCCATGGGGGAAAAGAATTTGAAAACTGAAAATCTCTACATCAGCAACAAATTTTTTAAGGAAATATTGATGCAATATTACTTTTGGAATTTCATCCAAATGAAGCTGCTTGCTTCTACTTTTCATCAATTTTACTATGGTTCAACATACCTACTTTAGACTCGACCATAAAAACAAAAGAAAATATATTTTGATAAAATATTGATGGTTTGGTGAAATATTCATACGTTTCTATTGGGACTTCAAACTGCATTCTTCACACTACATGGTTTTTCATCGCAAAAATGCCTAACACCCTGCAAGATTTATATACCTTGAAATTTGACATAGCTCTTGCCAATGGAATGTCCATTAATATAATAAAGACTTTTTTCATATCATGTTGATGTCTAAGAAAAATGTTTTGACCACACCGTGAGAGCCAAAGTAACTTTCAGCTGTTGTGCAGAATTGAAAATTTGATTTTATGATTAAAAAAATATTCTAAAGATATCCAAAAATTTCTCCATTACTTATTAGATAATGCGTCTCAAAATGTGTCAGTAAAGTTTTCACAACAATTGGAGCTTCAACTTAAGGAGGAGATGGATTTTAAAAATTGCTTAAATAGGTCACTGAAATTTAAGATGGAGGCCGTTTTCGTAGCAATAACAGATCATAATTTTTGTTGAACATTATTTCCAATTATTTGATCTTACCCAATTTATTTGTAAATGCTAAAAAAGACTTTCTGAATTGATTAAAAATAAAATTACCCTCAAGTGCCACCCCCTTCATACCAAAAATCTTTACAAGCTGGATAACATGTGTCAATTATATTAGAATTTTCTTTTTTGTTTATGAGTCTTAAAGTAAGCAAAGCAGAGTTCAGAAATTTGATTGTAAACAGAATGTTTACACAGCCTACATAATAATACTCAGAATGTGCTTTAGAGAAGTAAACAGACAACTTTTAAAAATAAAGTGTAAAGCTCTCACACATTGCTTTACTTTTGCCTGTTACAAGAAACACAAACAAAAAAGTAATCGGAAATCT
The DNA here is from genome assembly GCA_019648995.1 of Plakobranchus ocellatus. Classification (NCBI taxonomy): domain Eukaryota; kingdom Metazoa; phylum Mollusca; class Gastropoda; family Plakobranchidae; genus Plakobranchus; species Plakobranchus ocellatus. Next base: position 1,001,602 of record BLXT01006951.1, on the reverse strand, counting down.
CAGTACATCATCTCCAATCACACAAACCTGTGTGTCAAGCAGCAGTATTTACACTTAACAAAGTGCCAGTCTGGCATTCAGTCATATCTTCCTGGGGCTTAAGATGAAGTTAGTAGGGACTAAAATCATGCACAATTTACTTTTAAAAAAACCTCTGTAAATGCCGATAAATGACAGTGGCACTAATGGGTTTGCGCTACAGAGATATAGCTTTAGCTGAACATTGCCTGTGACAAGGGAGTTCTTTTAAATAGACTAAAGAACAGAAATCACTCCAAGTCTTGAACAAAAATTTCATTAACTGAAATCAAGAGTAATTTCAGAAAAGCAAGGGATTTTTCTGTAGGTCTTAAAGTTCACTAATATCAGTGGCTATCTTTTAGCATTCTCTCGCAAAATCTATCAGCACTCTCTTTATTATTAATCCTCAACACCCACAGCTTCTAGATGATACCAGTTATGCAATACACAGGCTGATTTAGTAAATAATATGCAGCAAAATCTACAATTATCCTCTTAGGTAATTAAGGTTGGCTAAAAATACTGACCCATCAAATAGGCTTATTTATCACCTCCTTCATACATAAACATATTTTGAGCTTCTAGCTTATATGGTCACAAGGCAACAATCTAACAACTTCCTTTAAACAATGTTCTCACACCTCTGAGAACTTTCTAAAAATCCTTACATCTAAAGAGATAAACAAAGTTTTGTGGCGCTGTTAAATTCAAGCAGGCCGAGCCGGGTCAAATAATCATAATTTTATTACATGTAAACAAGGCTAGATCAAAAGATCAGCCATTCCAAATCTAGATCTATACTCAACTCAAGACAGCCAATTTCATCATAGAAACAGTCAGATAGAAATATTACCTGGATCTTTCCTATTGGATTTTGAGTTTTTCGATGTATCTTTTCTTGGGGTCTTTTTTTTCTTGGTGGCTTTTGAATCAAAATCACTGTCATCCTCAGACAACTCTTCTTCTAAATCACTGTCTTCGTCACTTTCTTCATTACAGGCATAGTCATCGTCATCATCATCTTATGAAATAAAACAGAAATATTATGTAACTTTGATTGTATGCACTGAAAATTCCTGCTTTATTTCTTTTTTAAGTTAATTTTCTATGTCCAAATCATACAGTGGAACACAATTAAACCGAAGATCAAGGGAGTATGATTTCTATTTTGGTTTAAGAATAGTGCTTAGATAAGTAAGATTAATAAAGGGGAGTAATCAGCTTCCCGAATTAAGTTAGTCCAATCCCACCCATCGTTACAACACCATGTGATATGCACACCCCTACCCACACATCTTTCTCTCTTTTTTATCAATCTCTTTATATCCTCTTTCCCTTTCAGTAAACATGTTCTTGCGCCTTCTATCGATCTAGAATAATAGAGCTTTCACAATTTCATCATCGCCTAAGTAAGTTTTTTGGCGCTTACAGGATCTAGACCTCTAGGGAGGTGTCTGGCATGGAGTCCCACTGCATAATTGAGTGGTGGAAGAGAAGGGAAGGGCAGGTGAGTGCAGTGGACCTAGATCTAGCCTGACATCGGGCCTGGCTGTCTGTAGTTGGATTTGCATGGAGTAATGTGAGAAAGAAAGAGAAAGGAAAGGTGTCAAAAATGGGAGTTTTTTATGTGTTGGTCGGACAGTGACTGGGCTTTCCCGGTTGTTTTTATTACGCTTTAGCGATAGTAACGCTGCCAACGTTTTCGCTCAACTGCATGTTTAATACGAAAAAATCAGAGGAAAAATGGAAAGCTCTTCAATTTCCTTTTGGTTCAGCCATTTTCGGTTTAGGTCGGTCTACTGTAGTTGTTTTATTTTCAAAGAAGCTAGTTTGTTTCTTTGCCTTACTTTACTATGATGAAAACAACACAAATTCGTCTAGCTTAGACTGATCTTTTTCTGTACAAGAGGCAACATGAAATGTATCTGCTGTTAGATATTATGAAAAATGATGAAATTTGTGTTTGGATCAAACAATCCACTCAGATTTCTCAGGTACTTACTTTCATGGTCTGCCTGAAGCTTAAGTCTCGGTGCATCTTTTTGCTTGTCCTTGGATCAAACAAACCACCCAGATTTCTCAGGTACTTACTTTCATGATCTGCCTGAGGCCTGAGTCGAGGTGCATCCCTGTGCTTGTCTTTAGTATCGTTGGATCTGGTTCTAAGAGGTCGATTGCTAACGCAGCCAGCTTGTTTTTCTGTCACTTCTTCAAGCAGCTCGATTTCCTCATCCACTATCACACCAGGTATATGGTTGAGAATTGGAGCAGTTGTTGCATTTTTTTCTCTCTTTTCTTCCATTTCTGCCGGGGCTAAGATGCATTCTGGGTCATGTTGGATTGATCATTGTTTTGAAATATTTGGGAATAAAAATATTAAAAAAGAAATGATAATGAAATAACATATGATTTCATTTATACCTCTCCACTGTAGTTTAACAACAAACAAGACCCACCAGTGGTTATTTAATTATGCCTAATGGTGAGCAGATTTGTACAGTGCTAAGCTATCTTCTCCACTTGTGCTCTTCCACTTCAAAATTTGCTCTTTCCACCGTGCCACGTTCAGACCTAATTAATCTTATAAAATGAGATGAGGGTATTTGCCTCTTACTCTTGCAATTCACTTTTAGCGTAGGCCCACACTGGAGGCAGCAGTTCATGTGTCCAACAATACATGTTTTGAAGTACTCTCTTTCTTTGGTGCGAGCGCACACCAAGTCGGCAACTTGTCAGAGCGTCGGAGCTATCCTTTGTGTTTTACAGCCTGATCTTACGTCAGTGGCTCTGTCGGATAAGGGAAAGGGGGGTGCCATTACATGACCACGCTAATTCTACTGACCTTTGCGGCGCGAAACACGAGGCCAGTCTTGTTACGCAAATTATCAGGCTAACTTGTCGGTGAGTAGCCCACAGTAACTGCGACATCAGTCCTTCAAGTTAGCCATGACAAGTCGCGTCGCCTCCAGTGTGGGCAGTCGCTAGAGGCCTAAAATTTCTAAATGCTGGATGAAATGATAATTATTATAAAAATTAGATGAAAAAATCACGACAAACACACTTCTAATTTTAAGATGCTTGGTTTGGGCTTTCTCTATTCTAAGATATCAATTTAAGGAACCAAAAGAGCATAGTTATGAAGCTTCCAAGCATATTTCTGAAAATGCCATATTTTTTATTTGCAGCTTGTAAAAGAGGAAACAAGTAGCTCATTGTCATCTAGTCTGCACACCGTACGATATGTTTGCTATTTCATCCTTAACCCAGAGAACCTTTTGTTAAAAAAAAAAAGAG
>BLXT01006951.1:983824-993924 GCA_019648995.1 Plakobranchus ocellatus | reverse complement strand
TATTTGACGTCAGTGGGTGGGCAACAAGTGTTATCAGTGTCTAGATCTAGATATTAAATCTAGATCTAGATCTAAAATGTTGCCACTTCATTTCGCTTGTAGCTGATGGTATGAGAATAATTTTTTTTCTTCTAATTTCTATAGAAATAGAGCCAGCCGTTTAAGAAACATCATTAAAAAAACATATTGAAGTAGCAGTAGTTTGTACACCCATCGGCGTTAAATAATCGAAATGGCCATCCACTTTAGGAGGAAAACTGATAGGGACCGCAGTCCTCCACCAGTGCCTTACATTACACATAAAATGATTGGTAGGGCTAAAAGATCTCGTCTCAATTCTAGATCTAGATCTAGGCTAGTGCTCCTTTTTTTTTTCAAACCTAACTAGCGGAAGCCTTTGTAAAGAACGCGAAAGTTACCTTGAAGATCGTCTTTCAGGCATGTTTGAATATCTGTAAAGTACAGAGTCAGAGGTTCAAATTTATGGTCAAAACAAATTTTGCAGAATCAATTCAAATCATCTTTACTAGATCTAGATCTAGATCCTACACCTCGGAAAAGACTTTGTTTACTGTATTGTCAGTTACTGCCTACAGTCAATGTTAGATCTATTAGTGTTAATTTAGTTTCTATTTGCCGGGCAAGGAAATCAGGACGGTGGAGTGCCAGGTACTCAGTATGCTACGGATGCCAGTTAGGCCAGCGTTTTCTGAAGGATTTTTTTTGTAAACCTTAGGAAGGAAAATAGGAGAAATTTGAGATTAATCTTCTCTACACAACATTGTTTTTATGCATTCATTTTTTTCAGTTTTTGAACTCTCTCAATAGGTTTTTTTAGAGCTGGATACTGGTAAAGAATATTTCATGATAGCCCAGAAAAAAAACAATATCTATTTTTTTTTTTAAAAAGACGGACAAGCATAATGTTCATAAAAGCCTATCTAAATCTAATTTAATTCACATTCCACTGAACTAAATCCACTTAAATGAACCTAATATAAATTTTAAAATGCTTTTGAAGTCTGGGATGTTTTATAAATCTAATTTCTGAAGATGAGCACATCATGTTGCCTAAATTTATTTGTACCGCCCTAGAGCTCTAGCTTGTCCGCCCTTCCAATACGTTTTACACGAAGCCTATAAATAGATTTGGTTTTTCCACTTTATTCTTTTGTAGAATAACAAAAACTAAACATTTAAAAGCACGAGATGGCTTTTCTAATAGGGTTTGATTTGTTTTTTTGTTTTTTGGTTTTTTTTGGTTTTTTTTCGATTTTGAATCCAATGCTCGCAAATTAAGGTCACTTTTTACCAGTATATTTTCTGCACACTTTGTCCATTTCCATTTTGTGAGAGCATTGTGGTGTAATAGTGCAGTTTTACTTCTATTTACATAAGTCATGTTGTAGTACAACTGTACAGTCATAATATAGCGCCAAGGAATAAACAAAGAAACATCGGCCAAACATTACATGTTTATATTTATTAAAGATGAAATCGTCTCTTAAAAAAAAAAAAAAAAAAAACTCAACCTACAAAGGAATTGTATTTTCCAATGCAATGGTCTGTATACTTGTTTTCAGTCTTCGTCAATCAATATATAAATTCAAAAGCTTCTCTAATGACAATAGATCTTAAGTAGCCTTTTGCTTTCGGTGATCCTTCAATTGTAATGATAACCTAATGAAAGAACCAATCTTTTCATCGACAAATCATCTGAGAGCTCCAGTGTGTGACATTGTTTGAATTGCATCGGCTAGGCCTACACATGCAAGATAACCCATAGCATAATACTAAACTGTCTGTGATGCTTGAAAATCTCAATTATAAGTTTGTTTTGTTATAAAAGTTGCCTTAGTATGAAAAAACATTTTTTTGTAATGAGTTATCTTTTAGAGGTTTGAAATCATAAGTAATGTGTGCTTAAGTCTTGCCTTGGCTCTTGCTTCCTACAGATTCCGTGCAGAATAGTCCTCTTTCAACAAAGACTGAACAATCGATATTTTTGCAGACTGCCCGTATAATAAAAAAAAATGAAGGCCTAATGCATGTCAAACAATTTTTTAAGCTAGCCAAACTCACAGTACACATTCTAAGCCTATAATAAGAAACTTATGATATAGCATTTGTGTGCAAAATATTTTAACCGCTATAAGTTTAATGAGCCATTTTACAGAAATCCTGTTGTGAGTTTCGATGCATAGACTGTGCTGGAGTCTAAGACGAGAAATATCCAACAAAAAATACGGCTTGCTGCCTGATAATAGGACTCGATATTAATGTTGTAAATGCTTAAAGGAAAACATGTATTTGGTGAAATAATCCTGAGCGATCTAGAGAATATTTCTGACTTAAAAGTAAATGTAGAAAATCGTAATTATCTCGGGTATTTTGATAATAGTTTTGATGGCAGAATTATTCTGCTGAACATCCTCAAAAAGTTTCGGATATCCTTGTATTAAAAGTAAAAAATGGGCTTATCTCTGAATGGAAAAAAATCGGAATGTATGGTCAATTCAAAGAAATCCTCAAACCCCACATACAATTTTGTTAGCAAAGGAGAGCAAGTCAAACAAGTTACACAATTCAAATACATTGGCTACATGATATCAAATATCAAATGATAGATGCACAAATTAGAAAAAGAATAGCCATGGCCAAAGATACATTCCAATAATAAAACGATCACTGACAAACAGAAACATAAGAATGGGCGCCAAAAATAAGGATAATAAAAACATCATGGTCACAACTATTATGTGGTAGTTAATGTTGGACCATAAACGAGGAAACAGTTAAAGAACCAATACATGTATTGACAAACAGAAATATAAGGATGGGCGGTAAAATAAGGATATTGAATACATACTATGGCCTCAACTATTGTATGTTAGTAAGTGTTGGACAATAATCGAGGAAACAGTAAGAAAACTTGAAGCAGAAGAGATGTTGTTTATCAGAAGAATGATGTAGACACCATAGACGGAAAAAAGTTCAACGAATCGATACTGAAAGAACTGAACTTGAGCGATTATTGATTAAAATCATAAAACGGAGGCAACAGCAATATCCAGGAAAACCTTGCCAATACCAGGGTTTAGAATACTTAGCAATCGCTTGAAAAATTGAAGGCAAGCGCAGTAGAGGTAGGCAGGGAATAACTTACTTTTACCGGGAATCGAAAGTGTTAGCCCATGGGCAATAGGTAATGGTAGCAACAACAACTTTATAAGGTTAACTGAGAACAGATTTGAGTGGAAGAACACGATCGCCAATATCTGTTCCAGACAGGACAGCTAAAGAAAAAGAAGTACATTCATGCAACAACACAGATCCCAGTAACATAGTCCATTCCACCAAAGAAAACTTGTGCCTTTCTTACTTATTTCTACTTACGCTCATAGAAGAAAGAAACGAAACGCTTTTTGAATTGCATTTAATAGAACACTTAACACTGTAGATAAATTAAACAGTGCAAAATGATATGAATGAATGCCAAGTTCGAAGTAACATCATGTATGCCATGAATCTAGCATACAACATCAACACGCATCCATTCAAGTTGCCTCAAAATTAATGAATAATAATAAAAGGGGGGGGAAGATCGGTCGCATAAAATTATACTCAACGAAAATGACCATTCCTTACGTCACCCTGTGAGAGAAGATCATTCTTGCAGAGATTTTTTCTGCCTGGACGTTTGCCCTTCCTTCCCTGTTACGATTTTTCTATGCGGTTGCGTTGTGTGTGCAGCCCTTAACAAAATCTCTGGCCGAGGCCAAAATCGGTTCTTTTCCGAAGTTTAAGTATAGAGCTAACCTAATTGCTGGCTTCAAAATTGTAAACAAAAACATTTTCAAGGATAATCTATACCAGGAGCAAAGAAAACCAAACGAAATAGTATCATTGTTCGGCGATCCCAGTTGGGAAAAAATTGCTTTCAGGCCAATGTTTTAAGTCGCCAAAAGGCCTCGCTTGATTGTCTGAAGAATGCAAAAAAAAAGTTGAGGTATTCAATAAAGAGAAAGGAGTAGAGCAATACGTTTCTTTTTTTCTTTCAGATAATTATGATGATATTTTGTACGACAAACAGATTACCAATTAAATGGGCAATCATCTGGCTTGAGCTCTGCCACGGACACCCTGGACTGACGGTGGGCCTGAAAGCCTGATATCACCTCATTGTGGACTAGGCTAAAGAGGAGTTGACAAATTTGGACTAGGCCTGGCTATGCACAAAAAACAATAAATAAGCAGACACCTGAAACAAAACAAAGTTGGGTAATAATGGAAGGAATACACCGGTTCCAAACAAAAAAAAAAAAGGAAAAGGAAAATCAAGAGCGAGAACTCTCAACGTTCTATTTCTCCATCTCTCGCCAAGCATTTCTTCAGTCATTCCTGGCCTCTATCACCTGTAGGTTGGCCTGTAAGCTCAGAGCTCCCCAGGATTCTAGATCCAGATCAAGAAAGTCATCATTCTACTGTCTAGATTTTTCATAGTGTAACCTAGGCCAACTCTGCTGCCGCTCGCCTGGCCCAGAGTCTACCGCGAACTGTGATCTACTTGCCCACACTCTCGAGCAAACATCGTTGAAGGCTGTGGGGTTCATTCGCGTGTAGATCGAAATCTAGACTGAATCTTTCATTCTGCCTGTCAACTGGAGTATGAAAACGTCTGCTTCGCAAGCTATACTGAACTACAGAAGGCCTAGATCGACATTAGATCAGGTCTAACTTAAGGCCCTATGGTCTTTGTCTAAATTCACAGAGGAAAGATGAATGCTATTGCGGCTGCTTTGTCGCTTCTAGCCATTCTGCAAGGTAAATTTCTAGCTATTTTCCCATTTCAATTACAGATCCACAGATAAATTTAGACTATAGAGATATCTAGAACTAGATCTAGTAGATAGCGCCTAAATAATCTAAGGCTAAATTACTGTCAAATGAAAGGTATAGGTGGAACACACCATCATTTCGAATTCTAAGCCTATTATTTTCAAATTGGATTTTATTTCTAGAGATAAAAGTTAAATTTTTTGATTTAATATTTTTTTTCAAACTTTAACACCCTCTCAGATTAAAAAAAAAAAATAATAATGAAGGATGCTTTCTTCTTTTTTTGTGTGTGCTAGGGACGAATTTACAGGCCTTTCTTGTCGCAAAGGAAAAATTATGATCTAGACTTTAGATCTATCAGTATTGTTTGATTAGAATGGTTACAAGGATATATTATAATGTTGCCTACAAGCTCATCATTTCTTCATAAGCATCAAAGGTAACGTTTGTGAAAATAAATATTCACTAAAAGATCTGCGGTGGATATTTGTTGTAAATTGATTCAATGAAAATACCTAGCCATTGGACTAAGTGGTCTCTCGTAGCTTACTTTAAGAGACATTGTTCTGTGATATTTGGTCAAGCTCTTGTTTATATTATGACAGCAAATGATAGATCTTGAAAGGAAAGTCATCCTTCCTCTCAGCCATTTTAGCAATAATTTCAATGGCAAATTGATGAGGCCTGTAGTCAGTCAAATTTTTTATCATCATTTGATTACAACAGTCAGCATTCGTTGATTCAGAATCAGAGTAAAACAAATTCAGAACTGATGATGGCTTTTTTGTTTTTTTTAGAGATTCTTACTTATGTCTACTATAACAGAATAAATTGCTAGATCTTTGGATGCCTCATATGTTCTAATCCTAGAGCCTGAGATGAAAACAAATGCCTGCCTGTTTGTTTGTATATTCAGAATGGAAATTGTAATTCTAAACAATACATTCATTGAAGCATTTTTTCATTGCATGGTTTGTGTGCTAAAATGTGAATGCAGATTTGTTCTTAAAATATAAGTGAATCTCATTTTTAATTAATGTGCCATAATTCTACATTAAAAAGAAAAAATGAATGGGTTTATAAAAATTGGTTTTGGAGTATGGGGCATATTCTGTTTACATGGTACTCAGCATCTTCCATCATTTTTTTATGCCTAGGATCTCTTGCACAACAAGATTTGTCAGTTGAATTAAAAACTAAATATTACAGAGATGCAATGCATGGTCATTTTGACTGTCACACCACCTTTCTATACATATATTTTAATATCAGTTGACATTGTTAGCTGTAATTAGTTTTTTTTTACTTGGTAGTCAGTTGAATGACCTTTATATTGAAAAAAAAATGTAAACCTACCAAATCTTAAAATACATTGCAGTCTTGTTAAATGGAAGTTTTACTCTGATTTAAGCAGATTTTTGGGTAAAGAGATCGAATTGTGGGCCTTAACAAATTGCTTCGTTTTTTTTTTATGCTTTGAAAAAAATCAAACACGTCTGCAGACTTAGCTACAGATGTATGTTGTAATGCACCATAGCTGCAGTAGAAAATGATATTTATTTTCAAGAAACATTACTCCAAGATGAAGAGGACATTCACTTTTCTTTGTTTGCTTTCACATCACTGGTATTGTTTACCTTCACCTCATGCCATCACTGGTATTGTTTACCTTCACCTCATGCCGTCATTAACTGGGTCAAAGCAATCAGACTCAGAGATCAGACCCTTGATTGGCACTGGAGTACTTCTATGTAGCCACGGACCCATTAAATGTCAGTTCACACAAAAGGTCAAGCCCCAGCAGGAGGCGCTGGTTGTGTCATGTCACTGTATCCACAGAGGCTAGTGTACCTACCGCTCTTGCCACTTAGCCCTTCAGTCCAGTTGAGTTTTTCGAGTCATCATTTTGTTAATTGAGGAAGCCAACCTATCTCATCAAGCGGTTGTTTCCATTTTACCGAAGCCAAATCTCTTTCTTTCTACTGACATTTTGAACTTTTCATGATTTCAGGCACGAGGAAAAAAAAAAAAAAAAAAGAAAGAAAAAAATGAGTTGAAACTTAAATTTACTCTACAGTGAGTTGAAAAATTTCCAAAGACTAATGTTATTTGTGTTAAAATTTAAGTTTTAAAGTACATAAATGCTTGTAAGAAGACATTCTCTGTAAATTTACTGTTTTAGAAAAACAAAAAGCAACAAAAAAAAAACTTCTTTTTCATCGATATTCCCATCTGGTATACGCACGCATTTTCCTCTGTATGTATCTACCTGAACTAGTTAGCCATAGATCAGTACTGTTGTTAGTGCCATCTTGTCTCAAAAAGCGAACTAAAATGCCTTACATCATTGAATTTCATTGTTTAAAAGAAAGTGGATTTTCCAGCATAAGTTGAAATATAAAAGTTGAGAGGTAAAAAACTTAAGTGTTTAAGTTTTTTTTTTTTTTCTAGTTTAGGCTTTGGTTTGTCCATATTAATTATTTATTTTACAGAATGCATCCTAATATCTTTGCACGGTTCCTTTACACAGACCATAAATTATGACTTGTAGGCGTCAATTTTGTGCATGAATTAGAGACAATCCATTATGCAATTCAGCACTGCACTGTAAGTTATACTGGCATCATCTTTATCACATCCACACACACACAAAAAAAAAATAAATAAAAGGAAAAAAAAAAAGAGCGGGAAGCCTCTCGTGAGGAATAGCAGCGATCGCCAATCTCAGATCTCAAGAAATTGCGTTCATTTTTCATAAAGGCATGTATTATGTTTTTATTAGTGACCTCTGAAGGCCTTGCACTGCCAACTTGACCAATTAATGGTGTTTGCGCTAGCGATTAGATCGCCTTATCGAATCCTCTTGAGAGCTTATCAGAGCAGCGTTTAAAACACCCACAAATAATTGCGGCACGCAATTCAAAGTCCAGGAACACCTGATTGTTTCTATGCTTTCAGCGGGGGCGTCGATGGCACAGTGACTAATGAGTCCGCCTTGAGATCTGCAGGGACCGTTCTGTCGCGGGTTTGAGCCCCGTCACCGGCGCCCCGGCCTGACGGAAGGCCTCAAAGCCTGAGATCACCTTGTTTTAGACTGGCTATACACAAAAAAACCCCCCAGAACTATGCTTTCAGCCGAACATAATTATTACGGTATTTAATGTTCTATTTCCTGGATTGAAGGTATCGAATCTTTGTAATACAGGAACGTGTGAACGTCTGCTTGGAGAGAGAGGGTTTCTGTGTTCTGTGGTTTTACTGACTAAAGCCGCACTCCAGTTTGAGAGCTTTTGTAAATAACGATTATAAATAATTTGATATGTCTGATATATCTCTCCTCCCAAGCACGTTGTTGTTATTGACCTTTTCTTTAAGATTTAGAATAGTCGATTACATAATACAACTAAAGGGTTATGTAGAATACTCTAATCTTGTTCTTTTTTTTTCAGTTCGAAGTAAACCTGGTTTGGTTTTTGTACATAGCCAGTCCACAGCAAGGTGATCTCAGGCTTTCAGGCCCTCCATCAGGCCAGGGCGCCGGTGGCGGGGCTCGAACCCGCGACAGAAGGGTCTCTGCAGATCTCAGGGCGGACTCGCTAGCTAATATGCCACCGACGCCCCCTAAAACTTGCAATAATTGTAATGCAAGTAATGATAATAGTAACGATGATGCTATTCCTGTACGGCACTTAGATGAGCTTGCAAAGACCGCAATCTCATGCGATGCTTCTCTCCAAACGACCTGACCTGAGAGGGAACATTCCACTCTGTTTACCCTCTGCCGTTAGGCTGGCGTCTCGCAGTTCGCCTTATTTTTTATTGCGCGACTATATGTGGCAGGCGCACCGTTACCGTTACCTCATATTATCGTGCCGATGGTCCAACGTAGAGGGGCCAAAAAACCCGAAATCTTCCCTTATGAACGGGTCGAAACACACAGGCACATTACATACATCGAAAACCTTAGGATGGTACCATTTTTATAACATGATACTGATGGAGTGCCCTTATAACCTTTACCGATCTTGAAAAATCAAATTATATGATATACCGAAGGACTACTGGATATACCTGTGTCTCTGAACCCATCTATGATCCAAGTTTAATCTTGGATGAAAAGTTTCTAACCAGGAAGTGGGTCTATTGTTTTATCCTTGAAAACTTCGATCCAGCTTTGCTAATCCTCGCCTTCTCACAGATTTTACTGTTGTAAGACACATAGTCACGCCTGGTCATCTACAATATATTGTACCACTTAACTCTTCATCACACTGTTACTCTTTACAGGAGTACGCCTTTGCTTCTCTATAAATCTTTACCACTTTTACTCAAACATCAAGTCTTGGCCGTACTCTTCCTCTCTATAGACATGAGATCTTTGCCACTGTGTTAGTCTTAAAGAGGAATCAAGATCTCTACCACGATATCTTTACATGTCTTTTTATGTCTTTATCCCAGTTGTGAGGCAAAGACACCAGGTTGAGTAACAGTGTAAAACTCCTGCTGGGCTTTTGTCCAACACGAGCCACAAGCGTGGTGGCCGCCTCGAGTCTAGGTGTTGTTTACACCCCTTGTCTTCCAGGAATGTTCTATGACATTCTCTAGTGATTTATTCGCTTTACTGCTGCCCAGACATTCACGAATTCCTCAGCCCAGGTAAAGGGCTTTATCATCATCCATGCTTTGTAGTGGAGTACACCAGTTTTCGCCTCTTTACCTCATCTGTTTTTTTTTCCCTGCGACTCTCAGCTCTTGACTGCAAAATCTAGAGCAAACATTAATATTATTATTTTTTTTGTTGTTGTTAATTTTCTCTTTTCCTTGTAATGACCTCATTTTGTGTGTCACATTGTTCTCGCAGCAATTAGCCTGTAAAAGACTTCGGTGAACAATATGCAATATTATGATAGGGTTGAGGTATGTGTGATACTAGTGAAGAAAAGAAGCGAGTTGAAAAAAAAAAGGGGGGGGGGGGATAGGTTCGAGACGAAACGATCACAAAATATATGGGATTACTTTGAGGTTATGTTTGGAAGATTAGGGCCCTCCGCCAGTACAAAAATAGAATCTTTACTACAGCTGGGTCTAAAGTAAACCAGCCCCGCTTTTTTTTCTTCTTCTCTTCATACAGCCAGGTCGCTTTGCAGCCGAGCATGACAGGCCGTCAACACTACACTAGAGTGTAGCCTATTGGTTTTCGGTTGTGCAAAACGTAACCACGAAAATAGTGGGTCAGATCCCAGATTTGCGGGGGGGGGGGG
>BLXT01006951.1:932097-944741 GCA_019648995.1 Plakobranchus ocellatus | reverse complement strand
CATAATAAACAAAAAAGAGCAAGATACAATGAAGAAACGGATATAAAACATAAAACAGAATACTACACAGCAACACATACATATTTTGCAATCAGCAGTATATTTCAATGAGCTACACATCGCTAATTGCATGTAGTTTAGAAAGAATTGCTTGCTATATTTCTGCTCAGTGAATAATGCTTTTACTTTTTTAACCTTTCTTTGTTTTGTTTTGATGTATTTAAAAAAAAACTTATATGTTTTTAACTGCTAGGGAATGGATACTTTAAAAGACATAGTTATATACATTTTTTTGCAAGTTATCCTCAGGTCAACAAAGTTATTGTATGTTTTCTACTTTAAAAAAAATTCATAGAAAAAATATTTTGAAAAGAAAAATATTTACCAGAATGATCAGCTTTTCAAATCCATATTTTCCTTCAACCTTTGGGAGAATCCAGCAATGTTTGTCACAATGTTCCTTCAACCTTTGGGAGAATCCAGCAATGTTTGTCACAATGTTCCTTCAACCTTTGGGAGAATCCAGCAATGTTTGTTACAATGTTCCTTCAACCTTTGGGAGAATCCAGCAATGTTTGTCACAATGTTCCTTCAACCTTTGGGAGAATCCAGCAATGTTTGTCACAATGTAAAGCTGGGGCTGGCAATCTCTGAGAGGCATAAAACCTATTTTTTCTTCACAAAATTCTCATTCTGTCGCCAGGCTAAGCATTTTCAAAAATTGCGAGCATCGCTAATGATCAACACAGTTAAAATTTGTTGCAGCCGTTCTCTGTTGTCTCTTACCTGTAGATTTTTTGGGCACGTGTTCTGAGAACAATGGCTGGTGCCACCACAACTGCAGGGATACGAGCAATGGGCCGAGGTGCTGGTGCCGGCCGGGCTATTCATTACATCGGGACAAGAAATCTTGCCAGGGTAAGCAGTTGTAATCTGCTCACTCACTTTTCAAATTGATAAAACAAATCCTTTTCCTGATATAACATGATGCCCTTTGAAAATGAATTTTTATTTATGCTTTGCTTTGAATGAAACAGTACATTAGAAAACAAGAAAAGAAAGAAAGAAAGAAATATCCATTGGCTGTTTGTTATGGAGAGAGACACTTTTTTGCATGTAACTTGTTTTATGGCAGATTGAATTTTTATACAAATGAATGTGTCTTTTGACATATAATCTGGATCAATCATTTTGCTTCAGAATAAAAATAGCTGACATATTTTGTTTTAGTGAGTGACAATAAGGCATAGTTCTCTCATTTTTCTGAATTGTCTCATATAATTCTCTCCCTGCAACTTCTTGTTTTTTTTTAAACTGTTGTCCAGATGTAGACGAGTGTGGATTTGAAGGGACATGCAGCCAAATCTGCCACAACACTGAAGGTTCTTATCGCTGTGCCTGTGTGCCTGGCTACCAACTCAAGCCAGATGGCCGAGGCTGCAAGGCACAGGGTAAGTCACAGCACTCACACACAGGGTGCTGCAAGCTATAGTGTATCATAGCAAAGCACAATTTGAAATATTCTATGAATTAGGCAAGGGCAAAGAAAACTAAAACAATCATCAATGGTAAGGGAGGAAAGTCAAGGTGAGAGGTGGTGTTGTATTTGTATTTACAGGTTTATGCTCTGACCAAAATTCTTTTTTTAACTTTCCTTTTTTAAAAAAAAATGTTATATGAACTCTTTGTTACCATTTTGTATGTTTTGCCCTGCGTGATAGGTGGTGAAGCTTACCTCATATTTGCCAACCGTGTGGACATCCTGCGTGTGACACCAGATAAAGCGGAATTCACATCCATTCTGCAAGGGCTGCAAGACGCCATCTCCCTGGACTTTCATCACCACCAGAGCCTGGTTTTCTGGAGCGATGTCACGCTGGATGTGATCAAGCGGGCTCACCTCAACGGCAGCGATGTGAGAGAGATCGTCTCGTATGGTCTGGAGAATACGGGTAGGCTGGCATAGTTTAGACATTGGTATCAGTTTGATACCATTTTCAATTACAACAATTTTTTTCATGGGAAATGGATATTGGTTTCCTTTAGGATGAGGATCCAAAGATTAATTGTAAATTAAGAGTGTTGTGTTGTCTCCGTGACAATGCCAGTGCATTTTCTTTATTTTTCTTACTTTTTACTACAAGTATACTTAAAACACAAGTGCTTTTTTTTTCTCAAAACTCTGAAACAAAAAACTACTGCTACTCCCATCCTTGAGCTGTCATAAAAAGTTAAAATGAAGAGAATTTCATTTGAAAGAGCAGTATCGTCCATACATTTGACCCTTACGACATTGCTCTTCATTGAGCTACAACAGACCAGCTTCATAGTGATGCCTAGTAATTACCTCTAGTCAAATTTTATTGTGACTTTTATAGATGTTTTGTTTTGTTTTTTGTATTCCTTTGCTCAGGTGGGCTAGCTGTGGACTGGATACATAACAAACTGTTCTGGACTGACGCTGGAACGTCTCGTATCGAGGTGGCCAATCTAGATGGCACCCACAGAACGGTGATCCTGTGGCAGAACCTGCAGAAACCTCGAGCTATAGCTGCTCACCCAGGCAAAGGGTGAGGCTAGAAAACACTGTGGGATCCATTTGTTTGTTTGGATCAATCTTTGTTTCGTATATTTGAAAGCCAAAGCCCTTGAAGATTCCTAATTTAGTTTTTTGTTTTTTACTTACTTACATCACTAACAAACTATTTATGTTGGTCATCCTGGCTAACTCTTGATACTTCTCTCTCTTCCTCCTCCCCCTCCCTCATTACCTCTTGGAACTCTCCTCTCTTCCTCCTCATCCCCTCCCCCTCCGCCCCCAGTCTCATCTTCTGGACGGATTGGGGCACAACTCCCAGGATAGAGCGAGCCAGCATGGATGGGGGCATGCGTCTCATCCTGGCCAATACATCGCTGTTTTGGCCTAATGGCCTCACTCTGGACTATGCTGCTGAGCGAATCTATTGGGCAGATGCCAAGCATCATGTTATAGAGAGTTCTAATTTGGAGGGCTCACAACGCCGCACTGTCATCAACAAAGGTTAGATGTTTTATCTTGAAAGAAATATAATGAAAGCAATGATTGGAAACTCTGAATTATCGAAGTTAAAAAACCACTGTCTTTCAATTGCTTTCTTTTTGTAATGTAAAAGGCATTGGCACTGTTTCTTTCATTGATAAACATGTAGTAATTCAAAGTTACAATTTAATCTTGAAACCCTATGGCTAGTCCAAAATAAGATCGGCTTCCATCATCAAGTTGAACAAAAGAAAAGTTGATAGTATCATTGACATGTTTTTTCGAGTGCTTTTTTTTTTTTTTTTATTGTTTTGAGGTTTAAAATTCCAGACAAAAGATTGCATCAAAATCATTAAAGCTTGAATGAAGAAAAAAGATATTGTAAA
This sequence comes from Plakobranchus ocellatus, assembly GCA_019648995.1. NCBI lineage: Eukaryota > Metazoa > Mollusca > Gastropoda > Plakobranchidae > Plakobranchus > Plakobranchus ocellatus. Next base: position 941,336 of record BLXT01006951.1, on the reverse strand, counting down.
CTGATGTTAAACAGAAAGTTTAACTGCTGAGGCAGAAAGAAATTATTCTGATGTTCATTTCATTTGGCAGCATAAGGCTGAAAGTAAAAATGCTCTTCTCATTCTTTTCAAATTAGAAAGACCTCCTTTTTCACATGATGAAAAAAATCAACCTAGTTGTTGTCTGTGCCTCCAGGTTTACCTCATCCATTTGCGTTGACCATCTTTGAAGACGAGCTTTATTGGACGGACTGGCTAACAAAGAGCATCAATAAGGCCAACAAGTTCAGCGGCAGTCGAGTTGAGACAATTCGCTCCAACCTTTTCTTCCCCATGGATATCCACACTATGCATCCCCAGAGACAACCGTGGGGTGTGTAGAATGTTGTAGAGGAAATAGCAAGCTTTGTGTATTTTGTGCTTCATCTTTTATCAAATTTTAAAAAGCAATTTGTGTGTTAGAGATTAAACATACATTATTTTTCCATGTCTTCTCATTGTAAGATTGTAATTATGACCTTGCTAGAAAATATGAAGTGAGCCATCATATTGTATTGTTCAAAATGGTTGATTATCAATAAATTTTACTAGTGATTGATTCCACCACATTTTACTGCTCAGGGCTGGGATTCGTCCGCGGATCCGCGGATCTCTGCGTAGTCGAAATTTTGAAGCCGTGGTTCGAAAAAAAAAATTTGCGGAGACGCGATTAAAAAATTGTAGGTAAAAAAAGCGAAACTTTTTATCGACAAAAAAATGAATCATTAAAAGTACAAGCTGTACCGGAAATGGAAATGAATTTTACAATGTTGGCTTCCGGAATATAATTTGCCAATGTGTAAAAGTAGCCAATCCTTTACTTTTAACTGACATTGCCAGACAAATTGAAACAACACGATTTTGGCCTTAAATTACTTGCTTTAAAAAAATATACCCAGCGGTTCTCTGGTGATTAAATTGACATCATTTCATTCGAAAACGTCAGTTCGCCCGCTTGTCATCTCGTTGCACTTGTAAACCTATCGACTCTCCCCTATACTTTGTTTTGGAACAAGAATGCCTAGATCTAAATTGATCTATCTGACAAAATGTCGACGCGAAGCGATACATGCATTGTTTTGAGAGATAAGGACTCAAATATTGATGACTCTACTGTCCGTAATCGCTGGAAATGGGATTGGATGGACCGCATCGTTCCAGTTGGAGAAGATCATGAAAGGTTGCGCCTCTTCATTCGGAAACTTAGAGATGATGGCCGAGCATACTGTGTTCCATGCCGGGCACTGGTGGAGGACTGCGGTCCCTATCAGTTTTCCTCCTAAAGTGAACGGCTGTCTTGATTATTTAACGCCAATGGTTGTATAAACTACTACTATTTCGATATGTTGGTTTTTTTTTAATGATTTAATGTTTTTTAAACGGCGGGCTATATTTCTATGGAAATTAGAAAAAAAAATTAATTCCCACACCAGCAGCTACAGACGAAATTAAGAGGCAATATTTTAGATCTAGTTTTAATATTTAGATCTAGATCTAGACACTGATGACACTTGTTGCCCACCCACTGACGTCAAATAATCGAAATGGCCGACTTCCTCAGATGGACAAAGTAAGGACCGTAGTGCTCCATCAGTGCCCTATGCCGCACTGAAATAGTGTATGGCCAGCGTAAAACACCAAATCTGTTACAATTATAAAATAAGTTACTTTTTGTCATTATTGTGTGGAGCCTCTTTCTACTTTAAAATGAGAAATCCCTCTCAGGAGAGGCTGGTTTTGGGCTTGTCAAATTGTAAAAACCCTAATTTTTTCAGGCCCTCCACTGGGGCGCTACCCCTGGACCCTGCCAGGGCCTGTGCGGCCCCTGGACCCCGGCATTTCAGCTGAGTAGACTTTTGGTAATCCCAGCCCTGACTGCTAATTTTGTGACTTAAAATAAATAATTTACTGCAATAAACCTTTTATTCACGATAGGATTATAAATATGCTTTCCATTGAAACCTTGATACCAAGCTCTTGACAAGCCCCAAATTTGATCAGGAGTGTATATTTAATGTGTTATATTCATGCATCTTGAATCCATTCCAGTTGCAAGTTACCCAATGTAAATGATATCTCCTTATTACTTTACTGTAATTAATTGATACATAAAAAACACCTACCTACTTAAATGCCATGCTTCATTAGAACCCAGGTATTTTAGAGGGTTAAGATCATTATCGTAAAGGTCTTTTTACAACTGATGTATAAACCATCACCAACCCCTCAACAACCACAATCATCATTTTGAGTACATCAGTCATAAAACTTTTGGAAGATTGCAAGATAATCTACCTTAGAAGCATTGCCTTGTCATTTGCCTCCTTAATGCTGTAAAAATCATAGTGACTGAGGCTTTAAAATGGTTGGAACAAACTGAAAACTGTTTCACCTTTAGAGAGAAGATCATGTCAATCTTGTATGTCTATTGTACACCCAATTTGATTGCCCTTTCTGTAGAAGTTTTCCCTCCTCATTGTTAGTTATATAATTTTTTTTTTTTTTCTTTTTGCGTCTGCCAGCTGAGAGCAAGTGTAAGCCAGACAATGGAGGTTGCAGCCATTTGTGTCTGCCCAACGAGAGCAGCTACAGCTGCGTCTGCCCCACAGGATTGGTGCTCGGCCAGGATAAGAAAACTTGCACAGGTGCGTTATGAGATTAACACTCTGTTGAACAAAATAAAGCTAAATTTGATTTCTTTTTTGACTGATTTTCATTAAAAAAAATTTTAAACCTCAAGATCTTTGCACAGACTTACTTTATCTCAATCCAGATCCAGGTTTTTTCCCTTTCCAAAACTTATTACATGCTTTTTGTGTTTGCGTTGTTGTGTGAAACTGTCCAGACTGATTTCGAAACTAATGATTTCAGACTTGGCTCTTTCTTGCTAAGAAAACAAAGCATTGAGAAAATGCTTTATCTGAATTTTTGTGAAGGTTTAGAATTGTATCATCATCTCCATACTTGTTTTGTGACATCATTGCACACTTTGAGTTGTTTGTTCTCATTTCTATTTGTAGAGGAGAAATGGCATGAGAGCTGTCCTAATGTGCTGCATGTCACATATCGTACGCTTGAGAGAAAAAATATTTCAAGTTTTTTTCTTCCTTCTTTGAAAAACTAAAAAAAAAAAAGAAAAAGAATACACCTCAATATCTTTGTTTAGAAGCAACATAGTTCTCTCCTGTTTTTGTCATCGCAAACCTCACAGAAAGAAGTATGAGACTGTTTTCATGGGTGTAAAATGTTCTAAATGTGATTTCCAACTCGTTCAAATAAGTCTCGCGACAATTAGTAAGACTTTCTAAAAATATGCTTTTGAGATGATTATCTAAATATTTCATAATTTCAGAAGCAAAGAACTAAGCAATCTTTTACACTTACATTTTAAAGCATACTTTAAAAAGATAAGAAGGAACAGTTTTTTTTTTTCAACCAAAATTTAAAAAATCTATTTATTTATCTCAACAGTGCTTGATAAATTCATCCTATTCTCGACACAAAACAACCTCAGAAGGATCTCTCTAGACGTTCCTGAAGTTATTGATGTGATCGTACCCCTGTCTGGTGTTGAGAGCGCAGTTGGTGTTGACTTTGACAGCACCACCGACTCCATCTTCTGGTCAGACATCATCGCAGACAACATAGGCCGAGCCTCATGGGATGGCAAAGATGAAACAGTATGTAGATTTTCCAGCTTTACTTGGACATTTCAAGGAAAATAGTAAAAGTCTAACATTCTTATGTGTGCCATAATTTGGTCAAGCCGATTGCTTCCCCAAGATTCTTTCACTTCATCGATTTTTTGACTTTTTTTATGTTTGTAACCTCATGTGTTAAAAAAAAAACCATTCTTACAAATTCAAAAATTTGAAGCAGTTTTGAATTTTTTATCACATTTTGTTTTGTTTTTTTTTGCTCTAAGTTAACTCAATAATTCCTAGTCTGTCATAAAAAGAAAAAATGGAAAAAAGATTAATGGATAATAAGATCAATAAGATTTCGCTAACTCTTTTGTTAATAATCTGACAGTGTGGCTCGTGAGTGAGATGTAAGGATAATCTTTTCAACATGATCTCTCCATAATTGTTGCTTAACCTTTAATGCCTGGACGGAAACTGCATGGAAAGATTTTTGTAAAGAAGGATTGCCCCATCACTATCATCCCACAACCACAACACCGTTGCCCCATCACTATTATCCCACAACCACAACACCGTTGCCCCATCACTATCATCCCACAACCACAATACCGTTGCCCCATCACTATAATCTCACAACCACAATACCGTAGCCCCATCACTATCATCTCACAACCACAACACTTATTCATAAAAGTTAAGTTGTGCCTCTCACTACAATACGATACAATTAAAACTTCAATTTTCTTATACTAATCTAACATCTTCATCTAGGTTCTGCTTGGGACCTGGTAGTTGTTCCTCTCAGCACAATATGATACAATTAAAGCTTCAATGTTTCTTATAATAATCTGTTCCTTCTAGTTTCTAGTTGGGACCTGGTAGTTGTTCCTCTCAGCACAATATGATACAATTAAAGCTTCAATGTTTCTTATAATAATCTAACGCCTCCCTCTAGGTTCTGGTTGGGACCAGCTTGGATTCGCCGGCCGGTTTAGCACTTGACTGGGCTGGAAGGAATCTCTACTGGACAGACAGTGGCAATGACCGCATAGAAATGTGTGCACTGGACACGAATCTGCGAACTGTAATTGTGTGGAGAGACTTGGACTATCCCAGAGATATTGTGGTTCATCCGATGCAAGGGTAAGTTGTTTCGTTTTTTTTGAGATTTCTCTTCATCTGCTTTCATTACAGAAATCTTTTTTGTATAAAGGTATGGAGGAGTAAAAGTATGGGGTTTGGGTGGAGGAGGCAGAGGAGTGAGTGTGCGATGCTCTGTCAGACGGTAAAATAGTATTGGAAGACTTGCCACGAAGCATTGAGACCTAAGTTTCAGGTCTGGTTGTATTGAAACCACTTGTGAAAATCATGTGAAAATCTTTATTTTTTTAATTTTTCATGCAAGTCTTTTTTTTATTGAATAACAACATGTGTATATGTACTGAGATTTTTTTTGTTTGTTTTTGTATGTAACAAGAATGAATGTTGTTAAAGTCTCAACACATGTGACAAGAAAAGGTGCAAATTGAACTTTCAGTTTGATGTTCTGGACTGACCTGGGTAAGTCAGCTGTTATTGAACGAGCTGGTTTGGACGGAAGTCGTCGAGAGATCATTGTGAACCATAATATCACCTTTCCTAATGGACTGGCCCTTGACTTCTCAACTGACCGCCTCTACTGGGTGGATGGCGGCACTCGTGCAATAGAGTCCAGTGCTCTGGATGGCTCAAAAAGAAGGGTCAGTGGTCAAGTGAAACTGTCTTGGGTCTGGTCTTAATGAATGGAATTTGGCATATAATGCTTGAGACAAAAAAGACTTACATTTTTTCATATGTCTTTGAAAAGCCTCTGTTTTTAAGCAAAGTGAAGTTTGTATATGTGGGTTGTGACAACAACTGAAAAGCTGCCTTTAGCTGCTTTTCCTTATGTTGCATTATCGTATGTAAATACTTTTCAGATGTGATGGTGCAGCAAAAGAACAGCATTAGTTTCTGCGCTGTATTTTGAGTTTTGAGTTATTTTGAATCACATCCTAAAGCTCTTTTTAAAAGAGTGTTTTGAATTTTACCAAAAATCATCTTTTTAATGTGTATTATGTTATGGAGTGCCCCCATGTAAATGCTTACTAAGTGTTGTATATCAATGGACAGCGAAATACCAATCACATAACTCCTGCAGATTGCAATTCCCACATTTTTTTCCCATGTAAATATCACAACAATGCCAGTATAAGTTATGGCGCCCGTTAGCTTAGCCATTTAGCTTTCAATTGATATAGGTAAAGTTTGTTTCGGACGATTAGTACAAGCAGGAGAGCAATTTTACGACACCTCTAGCAGTTACCAGTTTCCTACTGATTTCTAGATGGAGTCTCATTGATTTAGACTATGGCGAAAGTTAAGATATTGATAGTAATGATGGCATCGTGGGAAATGAATAAGATCCATATTATGAGCTCCCAAAGCGTAAAAAAGCCAAGTCTAGTCTCTCCAAAGGTAGAGGGAAAGGAAAAGGTAGGGGCAAATTGAGCCTCATCATGGACAAGTCTAGATCTTAACCCTAGCCTCAAATGGAGTTAGATGTAAATCAATATCTAGATCTAAAAATCCACCAAATGACATAGACTAAATTTTTTTATTTGTAATGTAATATTTATTATCTTGAGAAAGTATGGTACAAATTTCATAGGTATATCTGTACTAACAAATGCACAGTGATTTTTTGAAAATACTCCCGAAATGTCTGGTACACAGGGAATTATTAAGGGAAAAAAGTCTGGTAGTCAGTGAGTTAACAAAGGAACTTCATTCATTCATTTTGTTTTCATTAATGTACAGTTTCAAAAATACATTATTTACAAGAAGAAATACAAAATGGCCCTATATTTAAATGAAGTTCTCTAAGAATATGTAATTTTTTAAAACATGTCAAATAGTAGGGCTAGGACAGGCAAGCAGTAAAGCGTGCATTTCTAGGCCTGTTGACAAAAGAAAAAGAAACCAATAGCTTGGTAGCTGAGTACATAGGGATACCTCAGGTACAGTTGATGTGCCCATCAAATTTCATTCTAACCTCAAGATCTAGACTCTATCAAGTTTGAAATAATGTGTCAAACCAAAGATGTGTGTAAGAGAAGAATGTGTTATTTTATAACGTCAAAGATAGATCTAAATGTTATGTTAAACAAAGAAGAAGTCAAGCTCTGCTTGAAGAGCTGAAAGGATCAAAGAAGCTTTTAGATCCAGAGTCTAGATTTGGACCTTAATTAAATAAAAGTCAATCAACCAATTATTGATAGCCCTTTTAATACCGACTGCATTTCTCAGAGTCAAAACATATCTCAATTCTAACATGTGTGTTTTCCTCAGACTTAAAACATACCTAAATCCAAACGCATGTATTTTCCTTAGCCTCAAAACGTATCTCAAATCCAGAAGCTCATATTTTTTTCAATGAAGGGGAAGAAAGTAACGAAGGTGAACAGGATGAGAATCCATACTACACCCTCTGGCTGAATGGTGATTCTATATTGGGTTGTTGTTTTATTGTACATGCTATCATTATAGTCATGGATTTACCACTTTAAACCTGAAAGACCTAATTTAAAAAAAAAGTCTTTTAATTCCTAAAATTCACCAGTATTGCTTAGTTTTGGTGGTAGATGATTACTTGTGAAATATCAGTAGCATGGGGAATGTTTTTGTATAATGTGTTAATCGTAATAAGATTCTCCTCACAACCTGTAACTTTGTCAACACTAAATTTTGAAATCCCTTCCCTGGGTGCAGGTGATTATTGCAACAGGCCCGATCCATCCGTTTGGAGTGACAGTGTTTGATTCTTTAGTCTATTGGACAGACTGGGGCACACGCAGCATCCACTACGCAGACAAAGACATCGGCTCAGGGCAGGGCAGGTTCAATCTCAACTTTGGCAACATTTTAGATCTCAAAATCTTTCATCGACATCGACCTGCAGGTGAGCAAGATGAGAGAAAAGTGCAGGGAATGTTTGGGAAGGTTTTGAGATGCAGAGGCAATCGGAAGACAAGCTTAGAATATGATAGTTCAGAATAGGAGAGAAAAAAATTTTGTTGTTGTTTTGTTTTGGAGACTTCACATAAGTTCACATTTTTCAACATTATTAAAAAAAAATATTTAAAAAAATTTTTTTTTATTAACACATTTTTATAAACTTATATCACTTCCTGAAGAATTAGCTGGAAACAAAAATGTGCACTAGATGGAGTGAAAGCAGAGAGACATGGGCAGAAAGGACCGACTCAATTGTTGACCAAAAAAAATGATAGATCGTTCTTGCATTTTTTTGGAAACAATTAGGAATGTATTCATTTTTTGACCTTGTCTTTTACAGGAGAATCTAACAGCTGTAAAGCAAATGTGCTCCATAACAATGTTTATCAATTAGAGTTCCCTTTTATATTATAAAGCTAGTTTGAAATATCATGTAAGTTTAATGAAAAGATTTTTTACTGATTTGTGGCATTAAAAATTTATGATTTCATATCTTGAAAGTAAAAAGCAAGTCATAACAATGACACAGTCTTGATCTTTTCTACTGCATAACTTTCGACCAAGGCTGTTTGTGTCCTGTGTAGAACAATCTTCTCCTCTATCAGTGCCCTGTCTGGAGCAGACGCTGGATATCATGCTCCTCTGCTCACACCAATTTTCAATTAACAATTCCAGGTGTCAATGATTTGTCATGGTGTGATTCATGCTATTCATTTTTCCTTCTGTATTTTCCCAGTATCGACTCCATGTAGCAAGAACAATGGAGGGTGCAGCCATATTTGCCTGTTAGCACCACCACCGCGAGGCCATGCATGTGCCTGCCCCACAGGCATAGTGATGAAACCTAATGGTGTGGACTGTCAGACAGGTCAGTGGTACAATCACTGCTTGTAGTCTTGTCATATCAGGGGATTGCATCCTCCTCCTCCTGCAAGTCAAAACTATACTGTGTCTTACCATTCTCTCTTTCATTGTTTCCAGACTTCGTCAAATGTCATACAATTTTTAAAACATTTTTAACTTTTCATCTTTACACAGATTTCTTTTTAAAAATGCTGCAAAATCTTCCCACTTTGAAATATTTTTTTTTATCTAGCCTTTCTTTTTTTCTTACCGCATAGAGATGCGCAATTTCCTTATCTTCACCCGTGGCAAAGACATTCGTAAAATCTCTCTGGAAGTTGAGTACTACATGGATGTGGTCATCCCTCTGGGAGAAGTGCGCAATGCCATTGCTGTGGATGTGGATGTGCTAGAAGGTAAGTTGATTACTACATGGATGTGGTCATCCCTCTGGGAGAAGTGCGCAGTGCCATTGCTGTTGATGTGGATGTGCTAGAAGGTAAGTTGATTACTACATGGATGTGGTCATCCCTCTGGGAGAAGTGCGCAATGCCATTGCTGTGGATGTGGATGTGCTAGAAGGTAAGTTAATTACTACATGGATGTGGTCATCCCTCTGGGAGAAGTGTACAATGCCATTGCTGTTGATGTGGATGTGCTAGAAGGTAAGTTGATTACTACATGGATGTGGTCATCCCT
>BLXT01006951.1:906818-918730 GCA_019648995.1 Plakobranchus ocellatus | reverse complement strand
AGGTGTTTGTGATGATAGTCGTGCTGGTTACAACATACAAGGTGAGCTTTAATGGATAATTTAATTCTGTATTTTGCCAATTGCTGCCCAAAAGTGTATTGAGTGCAACGAGCAACCTAAAATCCAATAACAATATCCATTCTCAGTGATTTTTAACTCTTAATTTACCATATCGGCCGGTGTCGCCTTTACATGAGTTTTACCAAATCGCCCGCCATCGCCCGCTAATATTTGCGTTTAGCATGCACTTTTTCTGTACGGAACAGAGCCTATTTATTTTTATAGTTTCTAACGCAAGAGAGCTTTAACGGCAGTTAGATAGTTCTACTTTCGTTTGCTCTTCACTGCATGAGAATCGGTTGAATAGAAGTGGTACAGTGATTTTTTATAAAATGGCTTTCAATTTCTTAAGCCAGCTTGTCCGTCCAGACCCAAAAATGAAGAAGTAGATAACATTGTTGATGAGGAATAAGGAGATATAGACAATGAAAGTAATATGAGTAATGATGATAGAGGGATAGACATTAAAGATTGGAACAATGGCACTCTAGATCTAGATCTAAACCTAGATCTAGAGTTGGGTTCGGACTCAGATTCGGAGGCACAGTCTGATAGGGGTGGTCATTTTTTGATATTTTTTTTCACAATTTCTTGATATAAAAGCATTACATGTTATATATGAGAAGAAAGCTTGTTCATTTCTCCATAATAAGGTGATTTTTAGAATTTTTTAAAATCATTATTTGAATTTATACAATTTTTTTAGTGGGACCTGTTATGAAAAAAAATAAGAGTTATGCCCCTTGCATGGTAAATTGGCAATAGAAATTCTACAAGGGCCTGGTAAATTAAGAGTTAATTTCCAAACAAGAGTTCTGATACTTCAGGGAAAATTCAACTTTCCTTTTGACATGACAGATCTGTTTCAAAGCTATGAATTTTTTTTTTAATTGGCTTTTAATTTTTTCCAATATTGCTTGATAGATTGTCAATGAGAGGACACTGAAATCTTTTGAATTGAAGAAGATGGTGGGAGATGCAGGGAGTGATGTTGAGCTTGAAGTTGAAAGGAAAAAAAGAGATGAAAAATATTGATGTAAACACCAAACCTGGCATTAGGCCCAAACATCTAAATCAAGAAGAGTTCTAATTATTTAGACCTAGATAAAGATCCAAACCCACTCCCCCAAATAATCCTTTACATAAGTTGTTCACTTTTCATGTTACAGTAATCAAAGCATCAGTTGTTTTTTTTTTCAAGTTTTTGACTCTGGTTTCAAACATTTTTATCATTTTGACTCTAAACATTGAATGGAATTTTCTTTACAATAACATGATGTGAGGAAAGAGCTGAACCTCTTTATGTAGCTGATTTCATCAAATCACAGTAAATGAAGAGTGAGGAGAAAAGAAACTTTTTAGATTCACATTGAGATTATTGCTATCCGATTATGCTCACAAAGTGATTTCCATAATAATGCCTACAAAATGAAGACAATTTTAGGCAACTGTGAAGAATTATGAAGCATACTAAAAATTGTTAATATTAACTCTTAGAGAGGTGAATTTTCAGGAACTGCGAGGTCTCCCAGAGGCGAATTAATATGGAGTTTTTGAAAAATTAAAAGGTCTTATACAAAAATTCACATAACTTTTTTATTTTTCAACATAAAACTACAAACCATGCATCAATGGAAAGGAAATTTAATACAGATTCACATGAAATAAAAATCTATGCCACCAACCTTTTTGCTTTTTATGTCTGTTTTGCGTTTGTCAGTGGTTCTGGTAATGGAGGCAATGCCAGCCACTTGCTAGATCTACATCTAGATCTAGATCTAAATCTTGATCTCCTGGAGCTTGAACCATAGGCTCAGGCTTGCTAACAATAGTAACAAGTATTCTAAGTATCAACTGTGCATCTTGTACAAATTCAGCACTATTACTGCCATTATCGTCTACATACAGTTCCTCAAACAGGTCAGGAATTGGGACCTGTCTAGCCATGATTTTCAACAGTATAGCACACATTTAGTTCTACATTTGTTTACTTCTCAATTTTCAACCCAATCTAAAGCGTAGACTGCTAGTCTTAGCAGTTTGAGAAAGGGGAATCCCCTTAAAAACGAAAACAAGCCTTTTCCGGTTGTTCCGTGAGTGTAAAATTGTATACTGGAGCACTAGACTAGGTATAGTGCTATCGCGACTATAGTCGCGATAACCTCTGGGGGCCAGAAAGACCATCGCGACTATAGTCGCGAAAACCTCTCTAAGGATTAATAAAAATATTTTTTTTTTCAAAAGCAAAGATATCTTGTCAACTTTTTCAAAAATTGAAGAAGACAATGCTTTCAGATTTTAATGGAGGCTGAGTTCATTTGATCAGCTCCAATTCATGATGACTTTTGTATACTTGCCTAGTATTAAAAAATTCGTTGATCAAATTACAAAAATATGAAAACGTTCAGTTCTTTATGAATTTTGCCGTGGCTGAATTTTTTCTTTCCTTTTTACATTTGATTTTAATGATCATTCGAAGCCACATAACGGCCCATGTACTTCGTCAAAAATAACACGGGCCCAGTAATGAGCAGCACAATACAGGCCTTTTTTATGACCTAATTTTTCTACTAAATGAAAAACTGTTTATAGTGCATTATATCTGTAAATATAGACTGTATATCTAGAGTATAAATAAAGTCATTAGAACTGTATAGTACTCGTGAGAAGACTTTCGATGATGTCAGTAAATAAGTGGTTTTGCTATTACTAATTTTAGGTCTAAATTACTGATTTTGTACTCTTGGATTACTAAATTGGAAGATCCCAATGTTAGTAAATAAGTAGTTTTGCTATCACTAATTTTAGGTCTAAATTACTGATTTTGTACTCTTGGATTACTAAATTGTAAGATCCCAATGTTAGTAAATAAGTAGTTTTGCTATTACTAAGTTTAGGTCTTAATCACTAATTTCGTACTCTTGGATTACTAAATTGTAAGATCCCAACTAGGCAGGTATGCTTTTGAAAGATGAGACAAGTGAATTAAAAATGGTCCCTCTTTCACAATGTTTGAGGTTATCCTGTGATATGAGAAATTGAAAAGCAGTCTAACATCCATAGATATTATTTTCCTTGTGTGAGTATTCAGAAGTCTTGCCAAGATTTCCTTCTCAACAGAGAGCGCTTTATTGTAGCAATGAAGTTAGCATCAACAAGTCAGATAATTGCTTATATCTTTACTGCTTTCTTCAACAGTTTCCTTCCACTAACTGAAAAAGTTAATTATTGACTTCAAATTAAGGTAAGACACAAATGCCTTTCCTCTACAGGCAGCTAAAGCATTTTATCAAAGATTTTACATACTTTTGATTTTGTCAGAAGCAGCAGATGAAACAGAAGCAAGTCCTGGTCCTTATATTGCCCTTGCTGTCGTGCTGGGCGTCTTGCTGGTCATTCTCATCCTGGCATTCTTTATTTGGAAAAGGTACGCTCTTATTTTTTTTCCAAACTGGCATGACTTTTTAAACAGTCGCCTACTAGTAAAAGATTGTACTTATTTAAGCCCAAACCATTCCCTGGCTGTTTCTACATGCATGTGTTGGTTCCAACTTACACCAGTGAAATGAAGTAATTTTTTGTTGTGCTCAATGGATCTAACATCTAATACAAACTTGTCCTGAGGGTGCACACAAGACTACCAAATAGATCCAGAGGAGTTGATATAAAAAATGTCAGGGGATGCATGTACATACAAGAATAAAATCTTGCTGACAAAATGGCAGGAAAGAATCAGGGTGTAATATAAATGTGGATATAGGGGGAATGCACTGTACATTTTATCAGTAGCTTCCATGTCTGCAATTTTCAGAAGAGGTTACAAGCTGCATGCTTTGATGAATTCAAGTTGAAGTGAAACAATTTTGTTTTTCAAAGATGCTTTAATTTTATACCAGGGTTATCTTCTGGTAATCTAAAAAAAATCTTACTATATACTTGCTGGCTATTTATGTAAATGTCTTGATTACGTTCCATATTTTAAAGGAAAGATGAATCCTTCAGTACCGGATCTATATTTAATTTAAGGAATGATTTCCAATCTTTCCACAGACATCGACGGCGGCATTACAATGTAGAAGAATTTGCTACGCTGACGTATGCAAACCCAACGTATCAAAAGGCGAGCACAGAGACAATCAACTCAGACAATCGTTTTGGCAGAATGCATTTTCGCTACCATGCTAGTGATGTAAGTGACTTTTGCTTTTGTAGCAGACACTCTGATTTTGGGAAAATGGAAAATCATATCTATGCTCTTTGATATGATTTTGAATTTAGCTTTTTAATCTTATGTAAAATCATGAATTAGAGGGCTGGAAGCTACTTACATTAGAATATGTTTGCAAAACTAACTTCTGGCTGAATACAAAACGTGATATTAACAGAGTTGTAACTAATGCATGGTAAAGTAAAGTAAAGTGGGTCCCATGCTTAGTCCAAGCATCGGGGAAACAGGAGTAGGGTCCTGATTGTTCTTGGCATATGGCATTCTGAGGTAGTTTGCTATAGCTTTCCTTGCTGCCTTTCCTTTTGCTGGGTATTAAGAGACCTACCTACCCATTCAGGCTGGGTGGACACAGAGGAGCAATGAAAAATTTATTGGGCCCGGAAAGGGATTTGAACCCTAAACTTTTGACTTGATAGCCAATTGCCCTACCAAATGAGCCACGCCTCCATGCTAAAATTAGATAAATCTGTTAGAAAAGGTTCTTTCTTAACATATAAGAAGCATTAAAAATTCACTGCAGGGCTGCACAGGCCAGTCTTGCAGGAGGTGAAACATTAAGTAGGTTTTGTTTAGAAACGACAAACTTGAAAAGCCATTATTTCTTGCAAGTAGGAAAAGTTTGGAAGAAGCTGTTTTAATGTCACCTCACAAATGGCAGTGGTTTTTCCTCTCATGAAGTAGAGTGTTAATATTAGTCTTATGATTTTGATACATTACACAAGAAATGAGCTTAGTTATGGACCGTCATAGTTGACTTTTATTTAAAACCTAAATTAAAATTGTGGAATTATTCATTTCATTATCATGCAGAACTTTGTACAGACAATTGTGTTAGAGACTTTCTTTACATGAAGAGCAGTTTTTTTTTTTTACTTTTTAACATTAGAATGTTGTTTTGAATTCTGTCATGTAGATCTACAACTTGGTTCATTTTGTGAGACTATTTCACATATGGCTGATTTGTAGTCTAAATTTTATCAAACACATTGCACTATTGCAGTACTATTTATTTCACATATGGCTGATTTTTTTCCTAAATTTTATCAAACATATCGCAGTACTGTTACAAAATAGTGTAAGTCGTATTTGCTATTATCATAGTTGATGGACAACCTGGCAGATATGTGGACAAACAATGTTTGCTAGAATGCGATCTTGTCTCATGCAGTTTGGACACGCAGACATGTGAGGATCACTGTTTGTAACTGAGAGTTCCTGACCCCTCAGTTTTCTTTTAGAGAGTAGCTCTGCTGGGAGTGCCTAGTGATGTGTTACCTTCGAGTTAGAAGAGATGATGCATGTACAAGTTTGACGGAGCCATATTTTTCTGATCTCTTTAGGAGCGTCTGACTGCCGCAAGTGCCGGCTCGGATTCCACAGACAGCTCCCAGCACGAGGCTGCGTCGCTCTTTCAGCCCTCCGCTCAAGGGTGAGTTCAGTTAGCTCCATCTTCAAAAATATAGAGGCCTAGGTGTACACATGTATATTGCTCAGCATGCTAAGTCATTTCAGGAAAGTGAGCTGATACGTATGACTGACCACAGAGACAGGTCAAGCATGCAATGGTTGTTGATGTCTGCTCCAAACCTGACTGTGAAAGAGGAAAGAGATCCTCACTGCCTTGGTTATTTTTTTCCTAAAATTATAAAAGTTTGAGGCTCACAGCACGATATAGCCAGCCAAATAATGTGTGTTGGACTTTCACAGATTTGATAGTGAGGAAAAGAATTAAAGCAGTCAGTAAATTTTATGATGCTTTTTTTCTTACATGGGAAAGATGGTAACTTTGTTTGAAAGTGTAAAATGCTCCATTGTACGTTTTTGGAGCAATAGTTTGGATCTATTTGTTTCACTTATGTCTTTTTTTTTTAACAAGACTCAAAAGGCACTAATTGTATGTGTCAATATTATAACTTTTAAAAAAATTGATTTGTTATAAAAAATGTGATATTGATGAAATAAAACTTTTAAGGTCATTAATTTTTCACTTTTAAATTTAATACATTTTTTTTTTAATTTGTTCACTGATTTGGACACATCGGTTTTGTATAACATCTCATAAGATTTTTTGTGTGAATTAACTTGTTGCAGAGGTGCTGACCGGTCCAGGTTGATGCCCAGATTTGCCACAGACTTTAAGACCAAATGGTCTCCAGAATCAGAGGAGCCCGAGTGGGCAGGGACAGCAGGCGTCTATAGGCCAGTGATAACGTGACAGGGACAGCAGGCGTCTACAGGCCAGTGATAACGTGACAGGGACAGCAGGCGTCTACAGGCCAGTGATAGCGTGATAGGGACAGCAGGTTTTTACAGGCCAGTGTTAACGTGACAGGGACAGCAGGCGTCTACAAGCCAGTGATAGCATGACAGGGACAGCGGGTGTTTACAGGCCAGTGTTAGTAGCTTGCATCAGAGGTTTGCAGCCGCCTCATCGCACCACGCACACGGTATACAACTGTTGTTCCAGCTGATCCCTGCTGGTAAAACATGACCATGTAACCAACAAGACTAATGGCTGTGTATCAGAAAGCTTTATACATATTGATAATGAATGCGACACAAAGCACAGACAATGCCCAGAAATCTGGATGTGCATGGCGCAGTTGGCCAGATGCTAAACATGGTTATTGAGAAACCCCAAAGTTGACAAAAAACATCCTTTTTTTTGTAAGCTTTAAAGTGCACATCAGTTGGTTGTGATCTGTTCGTCTCAGCAACTGTCCTGTTGAAAATTCAAGACGCTGTGGTTGTGAATAATGGCTGCCTCTTCCTCCCTACCCAGACTGCAGTTCAAGATAATTCACAACGACAAATCAAGAATAAAGACACAAACAATACAAAGTGAAAAGAAGTTCAATTGATTTGAATGTTGCATAATTTTGTAAAATAAGGGACACTCATTACTAACATTGCCATTTTCGTTTGTATTGTTTAAAAAAAGATGTTATGGATGTTCAATCATCAAATGTCTTGAGATCAATCCCAAGAGGTTGGCTGTTGCATTGTGAACATTTTCTTTTGCCAAGACAGCCTGAAATTACTCTGTGCAAGCTTGACATTCAAGAAAACGGTACAGAGCTGCAGTGATTCTCAGCCAAAATAGGAGACTTTTAAAGTTTTGGAAAAAGCATTTTATAGGAAAAAAAAGAACTTGAAATTAATTTTTCTAAAAAGTTTTGTATGCAACATCTGACACATTCGGACTGACTTAAGAAATTTAGAATGTGTAGTGTCATTTAAATTAGTGATGCATCTGACCCATTTGGACTATCAAAGTTCTTATTCTTTTCCACATCAAGAGTTTGTCCTCATTTTGTGATTACATGATATTTACTATTGGTGTACCTCAGGGTGCATACAACTCATTTGTCCATACCCAATTTTTTCCCCATGACTATGATTTTGTCGTGACTCAATACATTCATACAATATTAAATGGAGCTGTTGAATTCGTCATGTACGGATGGAACATCTGCTTGCTGTAGAGTTAGTGAAAAAAAAGAGTTTTAAACACTTGCTCTGAAATTTCCATCATAGATACACACTATTGGATGAATGATAAATTACAGACTTTTTACCCCTCTTGTGACTAAGTCGACATCTGTAAAATCATATATTTGTTGTGAATCCAGAAAAGAGGAAGAAATTCAAGAGTTTATTAAAAAGTTCCACATTTTTTATAAACCATATATTTATATTCATCTTTAACTTGCAGTTCAAAAGACACTCAATATTAAAGACTAAATTTTTAAGATGCCTTATGTACATAACAATATACAAGACGCTTTCCTGGTATTGAAGTCCATTTTTTATGGTCATCTTATTTTGCAGAGGCAAAAAAGAGAGCTATTTTGCTGTGAACTTGCTTTGTTAATATCTATGTATGAAATAATTTACAATTTTTCTTTTAAAAATTAACTCAGGAATTCAGAACACTGAATCAAAAAATCTCTTCAATAAGCAGGGATGGCAACTATCATGTTGTTTCACAGTTAATACAAGCTTTATTGTTGCTAAGATGGGTTTGGAGCAATTATTAAAATGAAGCAAAGTGCATAATAATTTAAACAATTTCTCTTTGGTAAAAATGAAAGTGTTTCAATGGATTCAGTATAAAGTAAACCACTATCAAGATGACAGGATGAACTGTGCAAAAGCAGTGGGGACAGTAACACAAAGAAAGAAACTTATATGTGTGGGAGAAATTCACATTCTCAGAGGAGTTAACTGCTGCCTGCGAAAATGTAGACACTGTCCAACTTTGCTTAATCTTCGTTGCTTTATGCCTACAGGGCAAAATATGGACACTTCGCTAATTCTCCATGACTTCTTGCCGACCCTCAAAGTGTTGTGGTAGGTCAGACTGAGGAGAATATGGTATGGATGAAAAAGTTGATCTGTAACTTCTTTGATCTTAATTTATGATCATTGACTCTGCCATGAGGTAACTGCAAACAGTTTGAAATCAGTTTTGTGTTTTGGGTTTTATTTTCTCCATCAATTCATAAGTGTTTGAAGAATTGCTCGAAGTCGTCTATTTGTCAGCATTGTAAAAATTTTTTTGTTTCTTTTCCAGCCTTTAAGTTGTAGCCTTTCTGTTTCTTTGATTTTGTTTTATTTTGTTCTATCTTTTTTTAAAAAAAGTTTTTATTAGCTTACAGTAGAATATGGAAATTCGTTGACGAAAGTGAGAACCCACAAACCATAAGTTGACTGGATTTTGGTGCTGATCTTAGTGACGCAATTTGAAGCACATGTAATGATGTAAAAAATGTACAGCCATGTATCTCGCTTAATGATTTTCTAAAAGGTCCTCGGCAAATGGTGATTTGGCTGTCTCTACCAGCAGACTATTTAAAGTGCAATAGATAAACTGATTTTAAAAAATCATGGCAGCCATCACTTTCATCAGTGATCTAATCATCATAACTTTTGATAAAAAAAGTTTGAAAGCCATTCATGATGATTTATCTTTTTTTTCTAAACTCATGGTTATAATACACATAGGGAATCCTAATGGGTTGGGTTTTTATATATAGCCAGTCCACAGCAAGGTGATCTCAGGCTTTAGGGTCCTCCAACAGGCACCAGTGGCGGGGCTCAAACCCGCGACAGAAGGGTCCCTGCAGATCTCAGGGCGGACTCACAAGCCACTGTGCCATGGACGCTCGGGGATCCTAGTTTTATCATGGTCAATATTATTACTACTCTGAATAACCTCTCATTTTTACTTTGAGAAGTATAAAAGAAACTTTATCATGGAAAGTTACAGATTTTTGCCAAAATAATAAACAAGATAGGTTTTATATCAGGCTGTAAGGCTTTGCTCTTTTCTTTTGTTTAAGGAATATATATATGCAACCATAAATCACTGTTTTTTTCCTGTACAAACATTTTTTTTTTAGATTTCCTGTTTGATGGAAAGTAGGGAATGCAGTGCTGTGATATGTACATAACACAAACTTTACCCAATTGGTCTTGTAAAAAAAAAAATCCTTCTTATGAAGTTGTTCTCATGTGGTGAATATTTGATAAAAAGAGCTTTGTTCGTTTCATATGGTGAGTATTTCATAAAAAGCTTTATTAATTTCATGTGGTGAGTGCTTGATCAAAAGAGCTTCATTTTTCTCATTTGGTGAGTAATTGATCCAAAGAGCTTCATCAGTTTCATGTGATGTGTATTTGATCCAAAAAGCTTTATATTGTTCTCATGTGGTGTGTATTTGATCCAAAGAGCTTCATTGTTCTCATGAAGCAAGTATTTCATCAAAAGAGCTTAATTGTATTCATGTAGTATTTGATCCAAAGAGTTTCATCAGTTTCATGTGGTGAGTGTTTAATCCAAGAAGTTTCATTGAGTGTTTAATCCAAGAAGTTTCATTGTTTTTGTGTGGTGTATTTGATCCAAAGAGCTTCATTGTTCTCATGTGGTCTATTTGATCTAAAGAATTTCATTTTCACTTTTTTTTTTTATATAAACAAGTGAGTTCAGAGCTAACTACAATCACACAGGTAACCCTAGCTTATCTTATAGACAATGTGAACTCTAATGATGCTGTGTGTAATAGCTGTATAATGTATAAATATTATTATATATATAACATAACACCTGTATCAGTGATTGTTGCATGATTTTTTTTTCTTTAGGCAATATCTCAAGCTGAAGTATGAGCGATTGTTGAAAACAGCTTTGGGCTTCACATTTTTAATTCACTATAGAAAAACCTCTCAATTATTAATGTACAAAGTGCTGTCTGTTCTTGTCTTCCAACCTCTCATTGTCTATATATATATATTGTAAAGGATTTTGTGAAAAATCAATCTTTGAACATCTGTATTTAATTTAAGAGTGTTTATTAATTGTTGTCTAAAAACTGTACATTCGTTCACGGTCATTTTTGATGTTTCAGGAAATGTAAACTTTTGAAAGATTTTTTAAAAATTGCAACTTCCACACAGCATTGATTGTTAAAGACTTCTGGTTTAAACTTTAATACATTGTATTTTATTATTGCTACGCAAAGCCACTCATCTGCACAATTATCAATGTCTTTCAATCATTGAAAATAAAGCAACAATGTCTTCCATTTCTCTGCTTGGATTACCACTAGACTTGGTAGTTGATATAAATAGACTAAACACACTTGATTGCTCATTGATCGTCTTGAGGCACATGGGCAAGTTTTGTGGTCCCTGATGCAAGCTCATATACCAAAACTTTACCAGCAAGAAATCCTGGTCTATGATTTTTCATTATTGATGATCAGTAATGATGACACAATATCAATTTTCTATATTGAAACAATGCATTAGAATATTGATTTCCATGATTGAAGTCATTGCCAAAAAGGAACAATTAACTTGAATCTGTGGCCGTTTGAAGTGAAAATTGAGATTTTTTAAGACCATTAATTTGTTCAGAATTTGCTTCTCCCTCTTCGAATTTATGTTTAACCTTCATGAGTGCAAATACCAGATCTGGCAGTAAAATCCAAAGCTAGATATATAGTTTGCCTTTTCCATTGTTGAGTAAAATATTTAGAAAGTTGAAAGACCTCACAGTCACAGCTGGTAATAATATAGAGATTGAGTGGCCTTTCCTCCTTTGTTAATTTACTCTCTGGCAAATGGTGTCCATTTTTCCTGCAGGTTTCTTTTTTAAAAAATGCTAACTTGCTCCAATTTAAGTACAAACAAGCGTTATATGATGTTTTTTTTTTTTTTTTAATTAGTTGAACTCTTTTTTTTGTTATAGTGAATATGTTCTTTTCTTATATTTTTCAGTCAATAAAAAAATTGTTGCTTTGTCTTCATACAAAATTAATCTCTACTATGCCTGGACATGAAACTCATTTGAAATGATTTTTCTATGCAAAAAACAAGTAAAAAGTTAGCTCTTTGTTTTTCTTTTGCCCTCAGCAATCTGCTGTTACAGTACAAACATTTAAATAAAAAAAAAAAAAAGTGTCAGAAACTGTCCTGAAAATGTTCATTCGTCTTTTGCTTCCCCTTTCAAACCAAGTATGAAGAATACACTGTGAGGCTCTTTGTTTGTTTCTCTAATGTTAAGCTGCAAAAGATAATAATAATGCGAAAATGTGGGCAGTCTTTTTGGCAAGGGGGG
>BLXT01006951.1:892589-906504 GCA_019648995.1 Plakobranchus ocellatus | reverse complement strand
GGAGTTTTGACCTCTCCTGCATTTTAACGTCTTTGGTATCTTGATTCACCATTTACGCTTTGATAAGTTGTTATTGTATTATTTGTTCCGAAGCCACCAAAATGGCCAGGTCAGTTTCCACTTCTTTGACCCACTCAACGTGTTAAGTACTTACACTGTATATGCCAAAACTAGAGCAGTGTGCTGTGTATGCACACTGTATATGCCAAAACTAGAGCAGTGTGCTGTGTATGCACATAGTATGCACCCACATCGCAGTTTTAAGCCATCCTCTCTAAGCAAGAACAGGCTTTTCAAATAAAAATTGAGTTTAAAAATAACCCATGAGTTTGAGATCAATCTATTTTTTAAAACATTTCTGCTTCTCTGTGTTGGGCAGTCTTTTTCTTTCTTTAAAAGCTGGAACTAGAGATGTAGGCTTAGAATATGATAAATGTGCAATGCAATAATTGATGACTCAGCCTTGAGATGAGTGACATGGTAGCATCCAAATTAATAATAATATGTTGAACCTATGACAAAGAGAACCATTATTTTAGGACTAGACAAAGAAGTGATTCCCCCTTTTGGCAAAGACTGATTTAATTACTGTACATGTTGTTGGTATAGAATATAAAAAAAACACCTAAGTTATTGTTTTTTGTTTTTCTTTTTTACAGAGAGAGTTTTGATATAAGTTATTTGAAAGAATTAGAATGTGTAGATTTATTTGAATAGAGTTATTGAAAAGAAAATTTAGGAAAAAGAAGCATGAAGCAGTTTTCTTATCATATCGGTATCGATGACAGGCTTATCAAATCTAAGTCCCTTTACTCAACAAAATATCTGATTTTGAGATTTGCCTGCAATCAATAGACAGATATAAAAAATTTACACTTAAACAAGTAATACATTTTCAACAAGTTTCATATTGCTATTTTTTGTTGTTGTCTTTTTTTAATCTGGTAATGCTTATTGTGAAAAATGGCATTGATAACTTGGAATATTTTAACAAATTTTGCATTGTTTGTGTACATTATGTATTCATTTAACAATAACTTAGATGATAACTTAAAAATCTTGTTGCTAAATTAAGTTGTGTTGATTTTTAAAGAAAATAGTCTGTCCCAATCTTTTTTAATGAGGCCTATATGGATGGCAACCTGAGAAAAAAGTCATTGTCAGAACTTGCTGACACTGTTTTTATGGTAGACCCTTAAAAATATACATATGTAAAACGTTTTTATTTTGACTCGATTTTTCATTTCGAATCCCGTAACTCGAGTTCACATTGAGATATCAACAAAATTCTGACATAAAAATGCATACAAATAGATATGGAATATATGTTCAGGGAAATGTGCCCAACACGCATAGCCAGTGATTTGTGAAGAGTTTTCTCAAGCAGTGCTAAAGCTTATACATGCTGGAAATATAATTTTCCAATTTTCATCTTTTTTTTTTTTTTTTTTTAATTTTGAACTGTAATCTTTATCAAGACTATCCAAAATATGCCTCCACTTCCCCTCTATTATGTCCTTTTTTTTGTGACTGAACTGTAAAGTTTCTGAAGTTTACAGACTACAAACGACCTTTATTTTGTCATCATATTCTTTTTATATGTTTCTTTAGTTTTTATTTAATTTCTGCATTAATTTGTCATCAGATAGTACAAAAAATACTTTTGACATAAACTCATTTAATTGAACAATTTATTTTTCTCGGATACCATTGTATTCAACCCTTATAATATTTGTATTTTTGGAGGGTAAATGGAAAGTAGAATCTTGAAGTAATCTACACTTGCTGCAATGTAGTTTGTGCCATGCCACTCATTTGGACTCATTTTAAAATACTTCATGGAATAAAAGGAGAGAGAAAATTAATACAGCTGAACTTAAATCTATACAATATTTTCGATGATGTGTACAATAATGTTGTGCTATTTTATGCTGTCTGATTTTTTTTTCATGCATGAATAAAAATGGCAATCATATCATGATGATAAAAAAAGTTTTTGTTTCTCCCTGAATAACCTATTAAGTATTTATTTTCTTTTAATAGCCTGTTAAGTATCTTATCATTAAATAGCATATTAAGTATAAAAATGCAGCCACTTCTGTTATGATCTTCACCGACGCAAGTGAAATAGAGGTTTCAAAAAAAGATTTCTCTTAGGCACTAGATTTACTGGGTGTAGCATGTAGCGTCTAGTTTAGTCATCATCATTGGATCTCTGTCTAGACTAGCACATGTGAAAATTTGGAGAGGCCTTTGGATTTTATGAACTATGTCTGAGAGTGATGGGATCAGCTAGCGAAGCTTTGACCTATGCTGAATTCTAGTTCTAGATTTTATGATGTCTGAACGTAATGGGATCAACAAGCCAAGCTTTGACCTGTGTCAAATTCTAGTTCTAGATTCCACGATGTCTGATATGATGGGATCAGTAAGTGAAGCTTTGCCTGAGTGGAATGCTCAGTCTAGATTCCTTGAGATTCTGACTGATAATCAAAAAACTGAAAACAGAAAGCTGCTAAGGTCTAAAGAGTGTTAGTGTTATGCAAACTTTAGTCTTTAATATTAAAGGACTTCAGATCAAAATTGAAATGTCTTAAAAATGTCAATTTTGCCAAAAGTTAAAACTTTGAGGAAATTTTACTGGAATCCCAATACATGTATTGTGTGGCAGCAAAAAAACATACATGATAGTAAAATTAATCAAGGCACATGTGCAACAAACAAAAAATTTAATATGAAAAATAACGACGTCAAAATGATTTAGCAAATAAATCGTTGGAAACATTCTAAATTTTGTTCAATTGATTGTTTAATAGCAATCATATTGTGAAAATGTAATTTTATGTACATAAAACTCATTCCATCATCATTAAGGGCTGTCTTATTTTTTCTTTCTCTTTAAAAATAATAATACAAAAAAAGAAATTCCAGAGAAGAATACACAGTGAAGCAAGAGAATAATATTACATAATTGGAACATGGCTAATATGCAAGATATGGTATGGTGATAAGAAATGTAAAGAAGGTTCCAATGACATCGTAAGAAAAGAGAGTAAATTTATACCATATATTATGTTAATGGCAACTTCAGTTTCCGAAAATCGCAAAGGCATCCGGATATTGCTGTCACAGTGAGCCAAGGCAGAGTTTTCTAGCAGCTACAGTTTTATTGAATGTGAAGAGGGCTATGCACGATAATAGCTTTAAGATACAACATCTTGTTTATGATCTCACAATAAAAGTTTCAAAGAGAAAAGAAACATTTTAGTGACAGTTCGGAGGAGATTGGTTTTATATATGGGTGGTCCAGACAAAGGTGATCTCAGGCTTTCATGCCTTCTAACAGGTCAGGGCACCTGTGGCGGGGCGCAAACTCATGACAATAAAGTCCCTGTAGATTTGAAGGGACTATCCACTGTGTCACCAACATTCCCCAAAGAGGAGAACATTTAAAAAATGTGGGTTTGGTCAAATCTATTCAGATGTTAGAGAATAACATAAACAATAGATATTGAAAAAAAACTTGAAGCCCCAGGAATATAACCTTGTCGGTGATAGCTGAGATTAGAATTATTTGGAAGAAAAAGAATTCAAATGAGACAGCACTAAATTAAGTCAATGCATCATGATCACCATTTACATGTTAACAAGACAATATGCAGTTTTCAGGTACTGAAATTGATTCATCCATCATGAGAAAGGAAGATAAAATGAAGTCATGGGACAGTTATATAAAAAAAAATTATCAGATTCAGAATTGACCTAAAGCAACCATACATACATTCATCGTCTCTGGCCTTTGGTATAACTGCAAAGCATCGATAAAGTTAATCTGACACAATCAAATGTACATTAGAAAACAATTATAAATAGCAGTTTAGCATACCTAAAATACATCTTTTTCATTTTTCCTTCTCGTAACCATAACGTATTTTGATGGTATAAAATGTAAATGCTGACTTACATCAAACAAATATATACAATTTTTTATTGTGTTTGAGAAGATGACAAGGGATAGGCTTAAATGAAAGAGGGTATTAGCTTCTACTTTAGTGGCTCACGTCAGGAAAAGAATGCTGAATGCCATCACCACACAGCACACTGCTACATACGGACTTTTCCTCTCACCAATGCGTGCACACTTCCAAAATGTGCCGAGAACTCTGATAGGGGAGAGAAATAAGAAAGCAAACACCACTATCAATATTGTGAAGAAGTTGACATAGCTTTTATATAAACAATAAAACATTATAAATGTGTGGTGACACCATAAAATGGGACCGTTTGTGTTGGGAACAAAGTAAATAAATGTTAGTAAAGAAAGGAAATAAAGTAGAGCAAATTCAATGCTTAGTCCAAGCATCAGGAAATCAACTCTTGGCATATGGTGTTCTGAAGTAGTTTTGCCATTGCCTCTCTCGCTGCCTTTACTTTCTGCGTGTCTCTAGAGACCTAGTTAGCCATTTAGTGCTGGGTGGACACACAGGAGCAATGAAAATTTGTCTTCACTTGGACTGGAATTCGAATCTCAGACTTCTCACTTGATAGCCAGCTGCCCTATCAGGTCAGCCACCATTCCTCATTATAAATGTGCATACAATTGTGATCAGTGGAAACCATAACATGCCTGGTCATGACAGGGATTTTTAAAATCCCTGCTTTATCATACTCTTTATCTTTAGTAAACATTATGGGCAATTACAGGATTTCAACGAAGCCCAATCTGTTATGACAGAGACAAAAGCTTGTTGAAATAAGAAACAGCACAGTAATGGGAATGAACCCATGTAAGGTCGAGTCACTGCAATCACATGCTTAACAGCAGGTGAACCAAGAGAGGGTTGCAGATCTTGATCTAGCACTAGGCCTACCTACACACACATGTAACAAGTCACGCAGCAGAGCTTGCTTGAGGCCTTCACATCACACATGCATGCACACAGAGGAAATGCCTTTCAATTTACGAAAAGTATGAAATCATCCAAGCTTTTTTACAAAATATGCTGATTAGTCCATAAATGCTTACTTCCCTTGCATTTCTGATTTAACAGCGATCTGATATATCAGGTTTAATGCTCTGGTCCCACCATCCCTGTTATATCAGGTTTCCACTGTGTATCATTTATAATTCACCATCAAACTCTTTCCTAACCTTTGGGAGAGTCACACAATTTTTTAATACTTTAATGCAAAGACAATGGCTGTAATTCTCTGGGAATCAGAATCCACATTTTTCCAAGGCCAAATTAAAAAAAAAAATCTTACTTGGTAGTTTAGAGATTCAATGCTGAAATGCATTGTTACATATGCTGCCTATTACATACTGTAATTGCATTCTTCTGATAGTGCAGCAGAGGAACAGCGTATGATTGTAAATAACACAACAAAAATAGAAAAAGTTTGGAATGGTAATATAAGTTGAAGTAAAAAACGTATGCAAATTCCGCACTCCCAGAAACAGATAAATGAATTTAAGGATCCTGAAGATGCAATGGTGGTTGAAGGAAATGAAATAAATATAGTAAAAAAATACAACCACCAACTCAAACTTCTAAAAACAAATAAAGCAACACAGAATTTACGTAAGAATGTTTCGTCCTAACGCTTTATCAAGAAAAAAAATGATGATCACAAATAAAATGCCATAGAGACTTACTAGGGAAACCAGCATGACATAAAATATAAGCTTAACGTTGAAAATGTGTCATTAAAAATGAAAAAAATCTGTAAAAAAAGAGCATTATTAGAAGGTGTGAAAAAAGGTTATTATCTATAGATATATACATACACACACACATATATTACACATACTCATATACATAAATTAACAAAGATGTATCTGTTCATACATATATGTATATAGACGTACATAGCAAACCAATACACATACATACAAATATATGTGAGTGAATATACATCTACATGCGAATTCAAGTAAAGCATGTGTATAGTAGGAATTATATTTTGTGAATGATTAATGATAATCCAGAAGTATCACTCTCTCTCTGTCTCTCTCAGAGTATAGGAGTATGTATATATCTATAGATATATGTGTGTGTGTGTATGTATATAATAACCTTTTTTTTACTATATTGAGTGGTAATATTAAAAGTCAATGAAAACATTTTTTATCATGGCAAAGTGAAATATCCTTTTTTTAGGATAGATTCAAAATCATAATTTAAGCATATTAAAGTATGTTTACACATTAAATTGGACAATAAATATGAAATATTTAAAATCATTTTGAAAGATTTAAGGCAAATTTGAACAAAAAAAAAAAAAATTTGAAATCAAACAACATAGCCCCCCCTCATCCTTAGTATGCACAAAAATTATCACATACATCTAAATGTTACAATTTAACTTGTTGAAACAGCTCTAGCACCTGAACACCTTGAAGGCAAAAAGAAAAAGAGTCCCTTTACACCAGACTGACACCTAAGAAACATACCGCTAGTTAGCTCTTTATCACATACCTAACCCGTCCCTAAGGATTCGTTTGTCAGCAAATGCCAAAAAGAGGAATAAAACTAACTGGACAAAAGCAGCTAGAGACACTGCAAAATGGGTTTTTTTTTATTAAAATATCTAAATGATGATCATTTGTTCTAATATGCAAAAAAAACTCCATTTTTTTTCAAACACTTTTAACGATTTTGAAATATTTTGACAAATAAAAAAAATATCCTGTTGGGTGATTCTCTAGGAATAATTTATTTCCTGTTATAATGACATGATGTTTTTAAAAATTTTCTTTCCCAGACAAAAATAAAACAAAAACAACAAAAACAAAAAAAAAAAGAAAACAGAAAACTTACTAGACTTGATACGCTGCAAAACTCATATTGACAATGAGCATGTCAAAACCTCCCCTAAATGATATTTCTTAATTTTTAAACTTACATAACTAGTTTTTTTTCTTTTAAGTATTGCATAAAAAAAGCACTTTCCAAAAGTCTAGAATGTCTAGACTATCAATATCTGTGGTTGAACTTGGATCTCCAAAATATTATGAGAGCATGTTAACTCCTGCATGATATTAGATATCTGACTTTTTCTTTTCGTACTTCAAAATAGAATACAACCGACCACTCAGACTTATTTGAACAATTTAAAAACAACAACAAACATACTGGGAATGCGGCACTTGCAAACTTTTTTTTATTTGTGCTTTAAAACAAATAAAAACAACTTGAAGAATCTCTTGGGGTGTTGTTATTTTCTCTAAAACATTCCAAAAAAATATACCGACTTACCCAGTTTTGTGACGATCCAGGAGACTTGGCGCTATCGCTCTCAGGTAAGCGCATGTGCAGATCAGGAGAAGGACGACTGTCAAAAGACTTTGGAAGTTGAAAATGGCAGACTGGAAAAGAACAGATGGTCACGTAAAACTCATTTCCAATCAAATGTAATACACAGTCTAACACAGGTAAGTCAGTATAAATCAAAATCAATTTACACGTTGAAGCTTTATTTCCTTCCAAAATAAAATGCATAAATTTGTGAAATTTCCTCTTCTTTAAACTTTTAAAATTTAAATTTCTTTGAAATGAAAAGTGTAGTTGAGAAAGTCCTCCGATGATACTTGTGAAATATAATTACATCATATGTTCACTGCTTGAAATGAATTTATTAACAGTTGCGTTGACAAAGCTCATTGTAACAACAAGGAAATGTCAGAGCTGAGATGAGAAGAAAAGGTAGATAAAGACACATGAACATTTTCTTACATGCCACTCAGTCACAGTCTCAGCATACTTTCTTGTAACCCTTTTGGAATTAAGCTAGGGAATCTTGTGTTGTGCCTTTGCAATTTTACTGTAATGTATGCATATGCGTCTGAGGTCAATAATCCAGTCTAAGTAAAGCTAGCTGGCTCATGTTGCCCCAAGCAAACAAAACAACTTAGTCTCTAGTCTACTGTGTCATTACAGTACACAACAGAGAATATGATGTAATCTCTGGTTAGTTAAATTATACGCCAGACCACAAATTATATGAGGTTCGAAGAACTTTGATTTTAGCTGCTTACTTTAGGGAAAGTACAGAATGGTGTCACATGTCCATCATGACTTTGAGTAGGAGTGCATTTTTACTATAATTATAAGTGGCATAACATTGTCTGTGCAATTACTGTTATTACACGAACACAGTGATACTGACTTTTCAAAAATCCACCAACAACAGATGACACATAGACATTTTTTCTATGCTGTAAAAAAAAGGGCAATATAGTGCCTCTTAATTAATCCCTAGCCAATTCATACGCATCATATCTTTAAATCCCTGGCATATTCATAGAAACCACAATTATCGTCTCTTTTAGAATTTTTTTTTTTAATCTAGATAGGATGCCTCCCAGTCCTCAGTGAAGTTATCTACGCACTTTATAGGTTAGAATTAGAATATATTTTGATTGTTGCAACACAAGTCCGAAACTCTTTGAATGTGGTACATGCAACATAATATTATCATCAGACCCTCTGAAATTAGACATTTATAATACATTTGGCAGAAAACAGAGGCCTTGAGCATCTGCTTGAAAAGTCAAATTTTGGCCATTTTTCATATTTAATGCACATTTATGTATCATATATCAAAATTTAGCTCTGAGTCTGAGGAATTCAGAAATACAAAAATTTTGAGCAACAGACCTTTACATAACGCATTACAGGAGGTCAAGGTCACCAACTCCAAATTTTCTTTAAATCCAGAAATAGTCTTATTTTCTCATGGGAAACACTCCAGAAGCACTTTATAAGTCATCACACTACATATAATCTACAAACTGGAAATACGAACTCCAAATCCATGTGTTGGGAAGACTTTGTTACATTTCTTAGTGAAAGGAAGACAATTCTATGACAATG
Source organism: Plakobranchus ocellatus (assembly GCA_019648995.1). NCBI lineage: Eukaryota > Metazoa > Mollusca > Gastropoda > Plakobranchidae > Plakobranchus > Plakobranchus ocellatus. The sequence goes on along the minus strand of BLXT01006951.1, from coordinate 897,628 downwards.
GACAGTAAAAATAAAAAAAGGCTGAAATAAATTCATACAAATAGACAACTTTTTGGGCAAGCCCTCTTTTATTGTACATAACATGTTTTGAAATATTAAAAGAAGATTTTCAAACATCTAGACAAAAAAACAAAAAAAAAATAAAAGCAAAATGAGACAATAAATGAATATTGTAAAGCGCAAAAGAAAAAGAGCTGCAAACGTTTAAAGAACATTCACTACTTCTGTTTTCTTTTCTTTTCTGATTATAAATACCAGATTGGTACTCTGATTTATAGATGAGGCTCACATTCTCTGATATATAGTTATTTTTTCTCAATTCAGAGGCACAAATGTTTATCTGTGATCCTTTTCACCTTGATAGCCTGCAAAAAAAAAAGTGTAATCATTACTTTCTGCAAGCATTTTTTTACACAGTATGCATGAACAAAAATGTTATAAAAAAAATTATCATACGTTCTTATCAATAATTATGCTAACAATTTTTTTTTTTTTTTACTTTTATTCAGTTTTGTTTGTTTTCTGCCTTTATGTACTTTTTATGTGAAACTTGTCTGAATGTCAAATTGAATTGTTTACTTTGAAGTTTGATGGCTAATTGTGTATTATTTTAGATATGTATGAGCCTGTTTTCAATGTTGTCCTTTTCTCCCCTAATTTTCTTTCCTTTTTCCCTTTTTGCTTCTGATTTGATGGTCATAAAACATTTCATCATAACTTGCATGAAAAGGAAATGATTTTTTAAACCTCAATCTGCTATATAGATATCTATATATCCTACACTGAAAACGAAATATTTGGCCTTTATTTCAGCCCTTTATACTAGTAATGTAGTTCATCTTAATGAGATAAGCCAATACATACTGAGTTCTCTAAAACAGAATGGAAATAATAATATTTGTAGCAATAAAAGTAGAGATCAGCTTCCATAACCATTTTTCGAATCAATCTACCCCAGATTAGATCTAGATCCAGATCGCTAAATCTAGCCTATGTAATATCGCTATTAGGTCTAGATCTAAACTCACCAAAGTATATTCACAACCCAAAACTACTTTGATGTAGTTAAAATGGTACCACTTTACCATTTAAAACGTTTTTTTCTCTAATTGTGGGAAAGAACAAAGCAAAACAAAAAAAATTGTGGTCTATCGGGCCCGTACGAAAAAGCGTCTATGGCAACTTTCACTCTTTCTTTCCTTTATGGTGGCCATTTTTTTCCATCTATTCGCATGCAGAAATTCACATGCAGACAACACAAAACAATTTCTTGTTTATAATTGACAGTAAAAGCCTCAATGGATGAAAAACGAATGTTTCATAAATAGCAGAAGTAAAAAAAGATTAAATTTTAACTGGTCAATTGTTCCCCGGACCAACGCAGAAAAAAAGGGGGACTGGTTTATCTAGTATGCGCACGCCGAAAGGATATGCCCACAGTAAATGAATACCTGCAGCTTGAAATTCATAAAATCCTGCTGTTTGAACACTTTTGTATACCTATGACAAACTAATTCTTCGATATAAAGTGTTTATTCCTGACTTAGTTCATTTTAAAGGTTTAAACTTATTCAAAATTGCACACTGGCTTTCACGACAGAAGTAGGTCATGACGTCACCTTTTTTTGATCGGCTATTAAACAACATTAAACTTTTTAAAAAAATAATCTTGACTCTGTCCAAAATTTGAACTTTGAATGAAAAAAAAACCTTTGATTTGGAAAAAAATGTTAAGGTTTAGTTTCGTCTTACCTTGGCAAAATCCACTCCTAAATCCAAGTAGATCCTTCCTCTCGTGATTCCTGCACCCTCACAACTTTACTAACGCATAAAACTAATAAAAAACAAATTTATTGTAAATCCTTGCTAACACAGCTTCCAGAATAGCATATCCTTCGAATAACACAAACTTAATGGCAAAATATGGGATATTCTACAAAATATCTTAATGCACATTCAGAAAATGCGTTTTCATGGCCTTTTCTGTTTTCTGCCATTTTTAAAAATTATATATTGAAATATACAGCCATTGGTAGAGTCACTGAACAGCAAGTTGCCATTTGATAGCACCATGTGCATTCAGCAGCAATGATGATAATTAGTCACAATAGGTCAATTCGAAACAAACTAATTTCATTCATTCGTTCATACTATAGCATGCATTAATCGCTAAAAATAGGGCCTATATTTTCTTGTTAATATATGACCTAATCAGTTGAATCTATATCTAGGTTTTGACAGTTATGAGCAGTTTAAGATTATTTCATTGCAAAGAATATTTAACATGGTTGATCCAAAAGTAAGGCCTATGACTTTTTTTAACGTGGTTGGTACCAAAAGTAAGGCCTATGACTTCAGCCAACTGGGACAACCGAGTATATAAAATAATATGATGGTCTATCCACCGTCCAGGCTAGCATCCTCCACAAGCTTGATAACAAAAGAAAAGACATTACCGGTAGACTAAAAAAAATGTATAAATTTATATGGCTTTTTATCTAGATTGAACTTCTATAGATTTAGAACAGAGCTAGGCCTAGATCTACACTTCTGGCTTCTTACCATTTTGTGAATTTTATCGAGATGAGAGAAGAAAACTGCCGAGCTTCAAAGCCTTCGCTGTATAATTTGTTAAACAGAGCAAATGTCCTATTTTTTCTTTCAGTTCCAGGTGAACTGACTTCAATTTTCCAATATATTAGACTAGGTCTAGATCTACAGTCGAACTTTCCTGAGCTTTTAAACGTTTGTATATTTCTTTCTTACGTGTTGAAGGAAGTCTCTCTGTTTTTGACGATAGTGAAAGTGCGAAGTGGAAGATGTGGAACAATCGATGGGAGTGCTCTCCCCTACTTTTCCATTTTTATGACTTTCCATGCAGAAGATTGAACTAATGAAAGAAACACTTCTGCTGAGGTCTTGCAAATGTTGGTGCGTTACAATTACATGTAATTTAAATCATCTTTCACTTACTAGATTCTAGATCTAGATTCTAGAAATATCAGTTAAAAAAAAAAATTTTAAGTATTTTTTTGTGCGCGAGGAACGAGATCTAGATTTCTAGATCTACTAATATGAGGGTTTCGATCGCTGCAAATTAGAAATTTGTAATAGGTAGATGAAGTGGCATTAATACGGGTCTAGAGTCTAGACTAGATTCTAAATCTAGATCCTAGATCTAGATCTATATCTAAAATCTAAATTTAAATCTAAATTTTAGATCTATCGTGTATTTTGTAAAATAAGATCTGACTGGCCTTCTACAATTAGGGGTAAAAACATCAGAAAGGTTGTGTTGATTGCAGGCATAGGCACCAGGCATATCAAACCTCTGAAGTGCCTTTTTGTAATACACTAGATCTAGATCTAATAGGGAACTCAGGTTTGATACGTCCACCATCGAAATTTAGATCTAGATCTATACACATGGTCATATTGAAGCATGCAAAAAAGTGGTTTTCAAATTTTGTCTCCAATCCTTCAGCAAGGCATGGAGCCCTGATGCTTAACCGGGTAAAGAAGAAAAGAGAAAAAAATGCCTTTCACAAAGTTGTGTGGTACTTAGGCCGAGACATTAATTTAAATTTAGTCTTTAAAAGAATAAAATAAAAAAAGAAGCAGAATTGAATTTCTTTTAATGTGATTAAGCAAGCAATTTTTTCAGAGGAACCAAAAGGCAATACACATCATGAAATATATCCAAAACAAACACCATTGTCTTGAAGCGAAAAAAAATAAAGCAACAATATTTAAATATGTGTTTTTAGGCGTGTTCATCATGACCTCCTCTGCTTCAAACTACACTCGGGCTAGTTCTCATCTCATACTTATTATAAGAGCTCTTGCGCGCAAAAATAATTATGACTGCTGTGCGATTTAAAGGACCACTACATGTGGCAACAAGGCAACAATGTAATATTATGAAGCATCTTTCTAGTGGCTCTTTATCTGCTCAAGTTTTAAACAGTACAAACTGCAGATACAAAGTTTTTTTTTTTGTTAAAATGATGGTTTTTTTTTTTTATATTTGCCAGAAATGGACCAGGACGATGCAGACAAAGAAGGAGCGCTTCCATGTTCATCGAAAAACAAAACACATCTTGACGAGAGAGAGCTTAGAAAAAAAGCCATGAAGTTGGATTTGGCTCCAATTCTTGGAAAGGCTTTTCGTTATGTCACAGTCAACAAGAATGGTGAATGCAAAGAAGTTGATGAGCAATACGTCCATGAGAGACGAGAATCTTTTTTACGTGGGTTAAGCAACGGTGGGTATAAAATTACATCTTAAAGGAGACAGATCATTCTTATTTTCTAATTTTTCTGTATTTTTTTGTTCACTTTTACTTCCTCGCACAGCTTATCATTGTTGATATTTAATAACTTATGGTTTGAGCATTCCAATTCTTAATTCAGTATTCATTTTTTTGGTATTGATATGAATGTATTGATCATTTCTATTCTAAAGGCCATTTTCCTTTTTTATGAAAATGCTTGCAAAAGATAAAGATAGGCTTTTTCAAGGTCAAGGGCCCTATTTATTTAATTGACCACATCAGGATTATGAATAAGAATCTGGCAATTTCACAACCTATTTTTTTTTTCTTAATTTATTCATTTTTCTAACATTTAATTTTCACCCTTATTCATGTTATCTCAATTATAGCATTTTCATATCCCAGTGCTTCTAATTGTCCGCATTTTCAGTCTTCCGTGCAATATCCCACGGTTATGTCTGCTTTAGATGAAAAGATATTTCATTACCTTAGAGTTGAACTAAATATAATTAAACGAATGCCAAAATGCCTCCAAAAGGCTTTATTTGCAGTCCTTTTTAAACAATTTTAGGTATGCTTTCGCCTTCGGCGGTTCGATTATAGGCCACCTGGAAAAAAATCCTCAGCTTTCTTAAGTTCTCACTGGAAGCACTGATTGATATCCTGTAAATTTTTATTTTTTCAATCACTCTCTAAGAGTTTGTTTTCAACCTTAATTGTTTCTGTATTCACTAGTGAATCGTCCTAACACTCCTTTTACCCTTT
>BLXT01006951.1:871017-881296 GCA_019648995.1 Plakobranchus ocellatus | reverse complement strand
AAATGCGCACATTTTGCCTTCAAGCCATTTTTGGATCAATATAACATACATTTTTTATTGTTTGTGAATCACAAAAAAAATTGATTATGTTGTCTGTATAACTGTCTGTAAGATCTGTAAGTTTCATGAGTATCAGGCATAAATTCTTTGAGTTTTGGATGTCCAAACTTGACGTAATCCACAATTGCAGAAAATCGCAAATTACTGACAATAGTGACAAAAAACGACCTTACTTAAAATGCTGTAACTTTTTTCAATATTAATCAATTTGCATCATTTTGGTATCAAAATGCTCAGCTCAGTGAGCTCTATCAAATGATGTCCTTACTGGGTCTGTATGTTAGAAATGAAATTTTGGGTTTTGGGTGCCTACTTTTATTGAAAGTTTTAACTCATAGACCATAGAAGATGGTGCAAGCAGTTTTCACCTTTATTCTTAACAAGCTAAATAAAAGTTCTAATGTGTGGATATCATGCGTAGTTTGTGGCTTATGATTTATTCTGACCAGTTCGAAGATATTTTAAGACAAGTTTTAAAGAATTTTAAAGAAGTTTTTTTTAATGTAGTAAAATTTTTTGCAATGATTATTCTGGAGTCTTTCATTAAGTTGCTGTACCTGGAAAAGGCGGGTCCCCCATTACTATCCTATGAATTGAAATATTTAAAATTTGAATTTTCCGTCTAAATTACAGAAAAAAAAACAGATTTTATAAATTGTATATCTATCATTCCAGAAACCATCAAGTGACTTTGCCATTGTCAGAAAATCAGTTGACGCCTGGTGTTGAGAGCAGGTCAGTCAATTTTGATGGTAACTATCAAAAGCTGCATCTGAGTTGGCTTCCTCAGAGTTTCACTGTGACGAGCTGTGGGCCAGAGTATCTGACTGGCTGGGTCCACACGGAGGAGGACTATCTCCAGGTGATGGATAGTCACCGGCTGGCCTTCAACTGTTCCTTCCTTGCTTGGTATGATCCATCTTGTGATACATTTGGGAGATGAAGGGTGGGATGCTCAGTGCTTTAAGATAAAAATGTTGTTGCAGACAGGCCAAGTCATTTGCCTTCTTTCTGTTGCTTTTAAAAATTTACTCAGCCTTGGTATCTAATCTGTGTAACTTTTGCTGTTAAAAAGAGTGCAAAAAAGCATTGATTTGTATTTGTAAGATTCCTTAGACATGGGTTTAACATTGGATGTGCATGTTATTGGGACTAATTAGTAATTGATTGATTTGTATTTGTAAGATTCCTTAGACATGGGTGTAACTTTCAATGTGCATCTTATTTGGACTAATTGCAAGGCTACTCGTTTAAATTTCTTATAAGTTTTGAATTTCTCGAAAACCAATTGACATTTTGCTTTTATTAAGAAGTCTCAGGGAGCTGAAAGTATTAGAGTGGAAGAATTAGAGATGACAAGTATGATGCGACTTTGCAGTCCTGTAGGGATTGACTGTAATATATAAAGTAGGCCTACTTTCTTTGTTGTTATGGCAAGTAATATCTTTAGTTGGTTTCGAAATTTTTTTTCATGTAGTTCTGAAAAATGCCATAATACTAATAGTCCACACTTGAAATGAATCATAAGTTTATGCTTTTTTAGCAACCGTGTAATGTACATTTTAACTTGTTTGCCAGGTCAAATGACAAAGAAAGGACTCTAAAGGCAGAAGCAGACAGAAGGGTCCTGTGGAAGAAAGACTTCATTGATCCTGGATGTCCACTCACTGTCCATCATTCTTTGATCCTAGCCTGTGCCTATAGTGACCAGAGCAAAGGAAAAAACCATCCCTCTTTAGAAGATTCAGTAAGTGTACAGTGAAGAGAGAAATTCTTTGATGCACATCTTTCAGATGTTCATACCATGAAGACATCTTTAGGTTTACAGTGTCATGTGTGAAGTAATGTTGCAAGTTGAGCACAATAATATTCACTGGGCAGACTTTGTCCTCAGTCATTGTATATAATAGACCTGAAAGAGGCTTCAAAGACATTCTCTGTGTAGCACTAGCACCAGGGGTTTCACAGGTGGAGCCTGAGTTAGGTCTGCTACTGTTGCCTTATCCCAGACTGGGGTCACTGACCATCAAGTGCAGGTAGTGTAAACCAAGCGTAACTGTTGGATTCTTTATATGATTATCAATAATCATTTTTGTGATTTTAGCAATAAAAGTTTCCATCATAACCTGCAGAAAACTAGCAAGTACACAGGAAATACTTTCATAAGGTTAGAATTAGAAAAATTATTACTCAGTAAATATGATACATCCAAAAGAGGTTGAATAAAATGATCAAATTTTATCAGAAGGCACATCTATGCTAAATGTATCTTAGTCACTCTCAAAAGTTTGATACCACAGCAGCTGAAATAAATCTCTCGAAGGGCAAATCATTCTTCCTACTTTACCTGATAGATTGTTTTCAAAACTTTGGCTTGGGGTTTTACAAAATAGTAAATGTTAGACTATTTTCTAAGTGTAATTTGATTAGACTTCAGCATATAAAACAAGATACATTCCAAATTTCCCCAACAGTATAATATGCTTCAAGGGTAAATGAGAGGGTTTGAACCAATAAAATTTTTATCTGCTGCACACTTCCCTTCCTTGATAGTCATAGTGTAGATGATGAAAATAACTCTGGCTTCTTTTTTGTCTTTTGTGGCTTTTAGACTCACTAAGGAAATGCATACCACTAATCTTGAAGTGATATCTTTTCTATCATTATATATCAGCAATTAAGAAAGTAGGCAACATGTGAAAAACTGGCTAAGATGCAAAAAGTACGATGTAAGATAAAGCATTGTAGAATATCACTATAAAAGTTGTTCTATTGCATGAATCTAAAACATATAAGCTCACGTAGCCATGAGTTTGTCCTCGTTACAGTTAAATCGCTGTAAAAATTATTGATTTGCTCATGCACAGCCTGAGGTAAGGTGATGATATGGGGCCGTCAGGCCTGCTATGCCCAAAGATAGTTCACCTAACTAACCTAATGCTCAGGATGAGCGTAATCAAAGCAGCTTTATATTCCATTGTTATTAAAAGGGAGAGCTGTTTCAATGTTTGTCACAAACTCCTCCTAGCCTCACTTGTGGTGGCAGTTTTTACGTTTGTGACCTTTTCTATTTTTTTTCTCCAATCCTATTTTTCTTACATTACAGCAGATTCACTTAATGCACAGTTTCTAAAAAGAAAAATTCTGAGTGCTTAACAACTCAAAGTTGAAATAACACAAAAGCATTATAATGTTAATGAAAATATGAGAAAAAGACATCAACAGTAAGAGAACTATGATCCTAACCTTAAGGTGTAGTTATAATACTAGTAAACTTTTAAAATCTCATTTTAAATAAATGGCAAAACTTGAAAAGGAGCATAAGGCTTTATGTGAGTGTTACAATGGCTGTGTAGATAGATTATAATATGTATGGCTTTCTCAACAGACTTACTTTATTATTTCATGTGAGTGTAACAATGGCTGTATCTATATGTATGGCTTTCTCAACAGACATACTTTATTATGTCATTTTATGTTGAAGTTACACAGCTTGTTTATAAGCATATAAGCACCTAACTTGCCTCCTCCCCCCCCCCCCCCCCGCCAAAAATTTCCCTATGCATTCTGAATAATGTAGACTTGCGCAAATTCTGATGTTTTTAGTTTCTTATAGTTATAGTGATATATGATAGTGAACAAAGCATATTTGCAGTCAGATTTTCAGATTTTATGGGTATTTCTGTATTGTTAAAGTTAGAGTCAATCCTCTTGATAAATCAAAGGTAATTTTTTTATCCCACACAAATCGCCCGAATTTGGTTGCTTGTTGCAGTTTTTATCCACAGTTGTTTCATTAATGCTTCTCTTCACCCTCCTCTCCCTTTTCTCAGGCATCACAAGCTACAGACCTGGCTTGCTTGGTGCCAGATTCGGCCAGGGAGAACATCATTCAAGCTCCATCAGCTCTGGGACAGGAGGCCACTTCCCTCGAGATTCAGTACTGCGATGCGGCCCACCAATACCCACAGCTGCAGTCGCTAATCAAGCCAAACGAAACTTACATTATTTTGGTGGAAAATTCTTGACAGTCTCAACCAGTCTAGTTTTATGTGACTCTTGTTGCAGAGAAAGGCTACACATTTTGGGGGAGGCTTTTTTGTGTTTATGATTATTAATATGTTTCTCTTTTCCAAAGTGATCAAATGGTCTTTGTTCTTCTGTTTGGAAAAGAGCCATCTTTTTTCAACCATGCCTCAAACAATAATAAAGGTCTTTGCCATATGAAGATTGCAACAAGTTTGCCCAGGTTTTTAATGTTAGTTTGTGGGTGTGCATGTATGAAAGAGAAATTTTTTAAAATGGGAGTATTTCTGTATTTTCAAACATATAGGCCTACATACACAGACCAACCGTTTGCTGGTGACAACAGGCTCTCTGGGTGCAGCTACAGAGGACACTTCAGTAAATTATCTTTAAAAACATTGACTCTCACTATATTCTATCTGTTGTCACATTACGTTCTTTCTCTCTTAGAAGTGATCAGTTTTCTAAAGAATGTCAACTCATTAAGACTGATTTCAAGACATTTGCTCCTTGGTAGTTAATAAAGAGTAAACATTTGACATTGAAATAGCTGAAGAATGCATGCAAAAACTTTTGACATTGTTCGATTCATGAATTATCCTCTGCTTGACCTTGCTTTGATTTGAATTTTTAACTCAATTTAATTCACATAAAACAAAATTAGAACCTAGCAATTCTTTGGCTTTAATGTTTAAGTGATTGGTAATACATGTATTACCATGCTTATTTCAAATGAATATGAAGGGAACATGCATGGACAATTAAGGAACAACTTGATTTATTCAGCCAACCATTTTATTTCAGAGCTTACATTTTCTGTTGACAAACTTGAGTCGGCTTAATTCATACTAGAAAGGAACATTATCTTGATTCCAATTATGAATGGAATTAGAAGATTATTGTTAAAAATAGTTACAAAGATTACATCATGTTCTTCAGGAAGTGACCATTTCAAGTTATTAAAAAATCAAAGTAAAAAGCTACAACTTGATTTGGTTTGTTTATTTTTAGACAGTTTAGCGTGGAAAAAATCTTACACAAACCATAAAGAGCTTTAAAAGTTGCAAAAATGACCTGACATTCATTTAATTCCAGTTCAAGAATTGAATTCTGAGAAAAATAAATTACTACAACACGTATTTCTCGCCAGCATAAAATAGGGTTTCCCTCCAGTGCAAAATCATGATTGCTTGGTTTTCTGGGCATTAAGTAAAAGTTTCAGTTTTCATAACAATATATCTTTCATAAGGAATGATCATCTTTTGAACTAAACCAGTCATTTTTTTTTGTCCTGCATTTGCTGAAGATGGCACTACCGAGCATCAAGTAAAATTCACTTCAAATTTGTCCATGATTTGTTAAGTGACATGGATTTATAAATTGTCCAAGTTTACATGTAGGTATTTTATAATAGAGATAGCTTGGTCAACATCAAAATCGCCCCCACGAGCTGGAGCCTGAAGTGGACAATGCAGTGATTGAACACATTCATTCCATTAGAGGTACTGTAGGTTGGGTTTTTATATATGGCCTGTCCACAAGGTGATCTCATGCTTTTAAGGCCCTCCATCAGGCTGGGGCGCCGATGGCGGGGCTTGAATCCGCAACAGAAGAGTTCCTGCAGATCTCAGGGTGAACTCGCTAGCCACTGTTGCCACCGACGCCCCCTTTAGAGGTAGAAAATACTATTACTGGCTCGGAGCAACACGAAAATTGATACTGTGGCAAAGATGCATTGCCTCTTTATGCAAGGACACCCATCGGAAATGGAAGTCGGCTATGAGATTGAGTAGTACAGACAAATTTTTACAACCAAATTCAATACATGTATTGGTTCTGGTTACCCCAGAAAGGATAAATGCAGCAAATGTGATGAACTGCTGTTGAAAATTGAATATGCTGAGCCAGAAAATGCTCAAAATCTGCAAGCTCTGATGATAGAGCAAGAGCTGCATCAGACAAATCTCAATACTTTTTGTCAGAGGAAATAAACTGACAAACAAGACTCTCGGGCTGATGTTACAACTGAGTGCGGTGGTTTTTGTTTTTCAGCGCACCAAACAAGTCATCAAATAGCATCTAAGATAAACACCAATTGACATTCATTTGTTTCAACATCCTTGTCTTGTCAACTGCTAATGTTTATTTCTACTGTTATGGCAAGACTACACTTAAAAAAGGTGGCAGACGAAGTCTGTTCTTTGTTCTGGCATTTTTATTAACAATTTCCTGCCAGATGAAGTCAAGATATTTGAAGCTTTTCTGCGATGGCTGTGCAGGCCAAAGTACAAGATAGTTAGCTTCCTGCACTGGCTAGTCAACACAAAGAAGTGATTTAATGTCATTACGATTCACTTCCCTATGTAAGGACTAAAGGAGTATGAGACTGAGAGAGATATGGCGCTCATAAAGCTGTCGACTGACTTGGACCTCCCAACACAAATGGCACCATGTCTTCTGGAAAGCTTGCCAGAAGACTTCACCATTTTCAGTGACTCCCTTCACAGCAAGTTCTATTTTTAGGATTTACAGCCCATATCAAAACAGAATACAGAGCCACCTGCCCAATTCCTACTCATCCTATTCAGGAATTCAAATTTGAGATTAAACTTCCACAGCCTGTCTCACCCACAGAGATTTCTGATAACCAGCAGTCATAAAGACGTGGCACAATCAGAATCCTCCACCACTTGAGAGCCTCTAACCCAATGCAGAGCTTCTTCTCCTTAGTGAGGAGAAATGCAAGGACCTACTTCTCTTTCTTCATGTGCCAGGTCTGTTGCACACATCAGCGATCATGGCCTTCCATTCCTCTCTGTTGTCAGTTCTCCTGATGATTTAATTGTTGGGGAATTAATTCTTTCCTCGTTACGTAGCTCTTCAGACTGTCTGAGTAGTTTATGCGTTGACTTCCCTTACCTTTGGTATCACAAATCTTGCCACACAATATTTGCTTTTCTATTCCACCAGCTCTGTTTATATGCCCAAAAAATTGTATTTGTCTTTTTTTGATGGTTTTGAGTAGGGATCTTTTATACCCAGCCATTTCCATTACTTCTTCCTTTGACTTATCAGTCCATGATATTCTCATAATTCTTCTGTTATACATTTCTGCTGCTTCAAGTCTTCTTCCGAGGTCTTTTGTCAGCGTCCAGCGTTCACATCCATACAGGAGGATGGACCACAGTGTTGATTTTGGTGCTGAGTCTCTTATTTCTGTTGGTAAAGATGGACTTCATTTTGGTGAATGTGTCTTTAGACAAAGCGATTCTCTTCTGTATTTCTGTGTTGCATCTGGCGTCTGGAGTTATTGTGAAGTCCAAGTATTTAAAGGTGCATTGTGTCACCCGCGTATCTTAGATTGTTTATATTGTGACCCCCTACTTTGACACCTTCATGCTGCTTTATATTCAGAATCATTTCGCTGTAGATATTGAAGAGGTCTGGAGAAACAAGTACCTACAAACTCTGAAAAAGCTTTGCAGCCCAGAGAATTAGAGTTCTACAGCAACCTACCAGTAGTAGTAGCAGCATATGAAATGCGTCCTTTACATCCCAGGCAAAGCAATAAATTACCAGTTGAACGGTAGAAACAAGGCTTACCATTCAATCTCTTGATTTTCTCCTAATAAGCAGAAATCAAGTAACGACACTTGCAGTTCCTGAAGTCTGTCATGCTGATAAATCTCACGCATTTTATGACAGTTTTTCAGTTTATACATGCAGCACAAGATCTTTTCAAGAAAAGCAAATCTGTTTATAATTACATGTCCTGTTTTTTCAATGACAATAAAAGTTCTGTTTCCAGAATTATGAAGCAAAAGCCTTTTTCAAGTATTCAGATTAAGAATGTGTGAATGAAAAACAAAAAAGCATGAACAAAATATTTATGAAATGGTGTGTCATATATAAATAAGAAACAATTTAATACCAGCACAAATTATCATTTCAAGAAACAATGAGCAACCAAGGGGCAAAATGGTGTCTGAAGTCGAGTCGCAGCGAGTCCTGAGACTCATATTGAACACATTGAATCATTGGTAGAGACAGAAACCCTAGTTATAATAATCCTTCTAAAAATTAACACACCACCAAACATAAGTGGTTGAAATTCAATTATCAGTTTTCATTGACTTTTTATTGCTGAGCAGAATTGCATTAAACTGATGAAATTTGTATACTGAAACCACAAAAATGCAACAAAATGCGACGTCAATTAAAGAAAACAAAGAAATAAGGAATGACTCGAGGCTTTCTTCATCAAGGCAGCTTCTCAGAAAATGCAAGGTAGTGTAAATAACAACTCTTCGCGTTTAAGCCAAGTTCAGACGGAGCGAATCTACTTTTTTTTTTACCAGGCCTTGGCATTATCAGTAAAGACCATGTTCCTTATTACAATATCTAAAGGTCTATGCCATGTGGTTGGATAAATATCAACAGCTTTTTCTCAAAGGCATAAGGGGAAAATGGTATAATCTTTTACAGTCCTACCTCAGAAAGTTTTTAGACTACTTATTTTTTTTAAATGTGTGTATGATTGTGTGTAAATAATAATAAACAAATAATGTGCAAGCACATTTTGGGAAGGGGAGTGATTTACTGCTATAAACAAAATGAAAGGATCAATAGGCCTTGGCTAGCTACTCTAAAGCTCTAGCGCAAATGGTATAACCAACACCCCTTTTCATCCTCTAACACCCATCAAATGTCAGCCACTGGCTTTTCCAGTCCCTTCAACACTTCCACTCTGACAAACACAGGAGGGCAAAATAAACACTAAACCTTTATCAAAAAGGTCTAAATTGTCAGCACCATTCCACAATGACCTAAGTCAAAATTTTTCAGTTTTTAGCTAAAGCGTTCAACCGAATTATTAGACCCAGCTGCATCTTTTAGTGAAAGTTTTGTTTTGATTTGTAAACCAAATCCATGTTTTCAACAAAAAAAAATCACAGTTGCCCAAGTCACACTTTTGACTCAGGCGATCTGACTGCAAAATGGGCGACGACATGAAGGCAGGCAAAACTTTGTGACAGCTGCTAAAGTACTAACAGAGATTGAAAAAGGTAAAACATTTCATGATAAAGAAATACATAGAATTATAAAATATTTCCTCAGGTTATTGATCCTAATGAAAATGGCAATAATTTTTTTTGCTTTATTCTTTTATAGTAGCCATATCCGCCCAAGTCGTTCTAACTCTCAAACTCTAGGACACCAATGCCACTAAATTATTGACTTGGGCGATTGCCAAAATAGGTGTTTATTGCCCAAGTAAGTTAAAGCCCGACGTGAGCAATTGTGGAAATAGCTGTCATTGCCTAAGTCTAGGTGAGCTTTGACTCAAGCAAAAGTGAAAAAAAAAACCCTATCTAGAGATAGATTACAATAGATGTAGATTTTAGTCCTAGTCAGGGAATAAGCATTACTGTGCCTGATGTACCAGTGCCTTGATAATTAAGAAACTAGATCTAGTTTCCAGATACCATTCACAGGGATAACCTGTGTGACTTCTTTTTCATGGTTTGTGATAGGTCAAACTAAATTAATTTTATCTATAATCAATAACCAGGCACCCTCTTGCTTACTCAGATTCACAGAATCCATAGCTGGCTTGACACATGGAAATAGCAACACTGAAAACAATGACTTGGATTCACCTCTGACAATAGTGACATGCCAAGATGCTGGTGACCTATTGCAGATTGCTCTCAAACTTGCAGCATCTTCACCAAATCTTGATCAAGAATGTACGCTAAATGTAATAACTTTTATAGCTTGCAAGTGGAGTATCAGTCCGTTATTTTTAAAAAAAGATACAAGTTGATCAGGTTCTGATGCTGACAAGTGACATAGAAGATGTGTTACAAACAGCAGGACAAGACACAACAGTTACAAAAAGAAGGAGTAAAAAGGCTGATGCTGACATAGAAGATGTGTTACAAACTGCAGGACAAGACACAACAGTTACAAAAAGAAGGAGTAAAAAGGCTGATGCAGACATAGAAGATGTGTTACAAACTGCAGGACAAGACACAACAGTTACAAAAAGAGGGAGTAAAAAGGCTGATGCTGACATAGAAGATGTGTTACAAACTGCAGGACAAGACACAACAGTTACAAAGATTAGGAAAAAAAGGAGTAAAAAGGCTGATCCTGACATAGAAGATGTGTTAAAAACTGCAGGTCAAAA
>BLXT01006951.1:752931-765565 GCA_019648995.1 Plakobranchus ocellatus | reverse complement strand
GGTGGTGGTAATTGTAGTAACAGTAGCAGCAACAGCAGAGGGGCAAATGTAGTAGTTTGATACTAACAGAAATAGTAGAAACATAGGTAAGTAGCTCTCTCTCTCTCTCTCTATATATATATATATAGAGAGAGAGAGAGAGAGAAAGCTCAGATTCAAATTCGTTAAGCATAGGAATATGTAACTGAACATCACTGTAGCAGATCTTTGAGTTTAAAAAAAGGTGTGCTCAGAACAAAGTAGAAATGTGAGAAATGAAGCCATCACTCGTGCATAGATTAGATCCAAGAACTCAAATAATGAATTAGTAGTAGTGGTTTCATAATTTCGCATTTTGATTTTTAGGTCCAAGGTCTTTGATTTATCATGAAATTTTAGTGAGATTCGGATAACCCTTTTTTTTTTGAAGGGGTGGGGTGTGGTGGTGGTGTGTGTTTTATAAGAAAATTTATAGTATCAAAATGAAATTGCCTACTTGATTTAAAAAAAAATGCCACCAGAGATCGTCATGATTGGCTTGTATTTAGTTTTATATCTAAGCAAAAAGAAATATAATAGATGACATTTTATCTTTATCACCAAGTTTTCTATAAGGGCACTTCATTGCACAAGTGCGGTCTTTGTATTTGACCTCATTTTAACAAAAAGATTCTCATAATGGCCATCTATTATCTAAAAGAGAGTGTGTAACTCAGTTTGAAATTTCAATTTGCCTTCTTAAGAATATGTGACTTAGAGAGATCTGGATTTTGTAAATGCAAATAATAGAATTGAGTCTGCTATAAGGTGCACAAAAAAAAACCAGTTATCTTTAGAACTCTGATTGCTTCAAAAGATGGACGTCTGCAAGTGATATGACTTTCTGATGAAACCTCATTGATCCTTCTACAGAATTAAAAAAATGTTCATTTCTCCTATAAAAGGCACTAGAAAAGTGATAAAGCAAACTCCTGTGTAGCAAACTGTAACAGGAAAAATAGATTAGCATAAAATTATTTCAGAGTTTCTTCTCAGCCCTAACCATTATCATCTTTGTAATGGTGACTTAGTGTTTGAGGAGTGACATGTAAGAATGAAAATTTTCAAACATGTTTTAAGCTCTTTGTATTGTTGGTTTTTCAATGAAAAGCATTACATGCATGCATATAGTTGATAATGCTAAGGTTAATCTTTTATACAAAATAAAGAGAGATTTTCTTGAAGGAAGTCACATCCCAAAAAAAACCATTTTCTCTCCTTCTAATCAGGAAGCATGACCTTGGAGATGAATAAACTCAGTTACAGACTTAAAAAATCACAATTTATAGCATTGGGAGAGCTAGGCACATTGATTCTTATGTATTTGAAGGTTGAAAGATAAAAGGGCACAAATAACCACAAGAAAAATTATAGCATGAATTTATGATAAAAAACAAATGATGGCACAAATACAACAAATGACAAATATAAATATCTCTTTCTTAATAAGAATTATTAAAAATATTTTTCCTGTTTCTGCAAATAATCTCTATGTTTACAAATCTTCATTCCTACTGCTTCATCTCAACAGCTGCAATCACTGGTCCTGAGGATAAAGTTTTTGATGATATAGAAGAGCGTATATCGGCAACCCGGAGAGAAGGGGAGTCCGACATGGATTACTATGAACGCAGGTATCAGGAGCGGGTAAGTTTTCGGCGAAATTGTTCTCTTATGCAAAAGAAAATCAGTTATAAACAAATATGTAAACATATTTTGTTGTTACATATTTTGTTGAAAAAAATAGCATGTAACCTTGACAAACTGACTGATCCTCGTTGGTGGTTCTAATTTTTTATTTCTCTATGAATGAGAGTTTCAACTTTATAAGGTGAGAGGGATTTAATACTAAGATACTGAAGAAAAAAATAATGATCAAATAAAAGAATTTGTGTAACTTTGTCAAGATCTGAAATTATGCTTACTCTCCAGTAACTGTGCAATGAATTTGAATATAGCTCAAGTCACTGGTAAAATTAAAAAAAAACAAAAAAACCAAAGATAAATCCTAGTTTTGATCATATTGGCAAAGGCAAGAAGATCAACCAAATGAAATGATTTTAATGCCTACATTGTGCATTATATTTGGGCAAGGGCATCACTGGGATTATTAACCAAATAAACGTTTCTGTAAGGACAGTTTTCGGTGAAATAAATTCAGTCCTGAAAAACAGAAAATTCTTAATGATGGTAAATAGACAAAGTATATGACCTGGTCTTGTCTAAGGATTTGACTTTATATTATCGACTCATTTGCACAAATTCAAGTCATTGAAAATTACTAACAATATTTAAAACCACAGGGCACATGTGGTTTTTGTAAAAAGACTTTTGAGAATTTCACGGAAGGAAAAGCAACACTGAACAAAGACGCTTCATGTCCACTATTTAATGCATTCTCATTGTGCACAATTACGTTTGATTTCCATGTGATTTCAAGATTGAATGATTGTGACAACCCTGGTTATTGATGCTTGTTGCTGAGCAGATTGTGAATCAAAGTGAAAAAAGCTAAATTTCTCTTTTGAAAAGCATTATAATGTAATTCGTATTGGATAAATGTTTATGAAACTGAGACCCTGGAGAAAAAAAGTGTATTTACATTTTCACAGGGATGATGTCCTTTCTCCAGTTTTAACTGCACTTTTGTCTTTTTTTTCAATGGTCAAATTGGTTTTTTTCCTGCTTTTCTCATCAGCATTATTGCGTTTATTTGCTTTTTATTGTGGATGCATGTTTGTTGTCAAAGTATTCAGAGTCACTTTTTTTTCTCAAGGGCAGAGGGCATCCCTGTTTTCAATAAATATAAAAAGCCTCTGAGTCGTAGAAACAAGTTCTGAAACAAATTCCAAAATACAATTAGTTCTTAAATGGATTGATTTGAAACAAGCGAGTTTTTTTGCAGAAGTCATTTTATAGTTTCAAAGTATCTATAAAAAAGAAAAAAAAAATGAATAAGTCGAAATTTTTAAAAAACCATTGTTTGTGATAATGTAATTGAATTTAAAAGAACAAGATTCTTCTCAGAACATTAACTATTTGTGTGATACTATTTGTATGTTTTTAAAAGTTACTCTTAGCTTAAGTATTGTTTGTTTAAGATTAAGGTCATCTAGAGAAATGTAGGTCTGAATACCTGTTTTCTATTCCCACCTTTATATGTTTCATCCCTTTCTATAGAAGTCCAGTGACATAATATGCTGCATAGCGATATTTCTTTTCAAAACTTTCTCTTTTTAATACTTTAAAAAAAAAAATCAGCTCAAGCTTGAAGCAGCAGCAAAGCGCAAAGCAATCCCTAATCCTTACAACCCAGGGAGTACAAGTAAAACTGGCATTCGCAAAGCAGTTGAGCCGTCCACTTCCCGCACCAAGTCAGGGAAAGCAGTGCCAGGTGGCAAATCTTCAACCCAACCTGGGTCTTCCAAACAATAAACAAATCCTGTTATCTTTACTGGATGCTGCTGACTTAAATGGACAAAATTCAATCAAATGAGTTTTTGGACCTTTATGGTTTACCAGTTTTGAAAGTCAAGTTCTAAACAAAAGTGCCTCAAGCGACAAAAAAAAATGCGTTGTGTTTATTACATGGTGCCATTCTTATGAAATTTGGGGAAGCATTTGTCTCTCAAAGTTTGATTCAATATTTGTCTCACATTATTGATGACTACATCATTTTTTTTCTGTAAACAAACAATTTTTATGATGTAAAAAAAAAACAAACAAAAGAAAAAGATTCAAGGATGGCACTGTTTTGCATTTTTTAAGTAATTATGATTTTTAAATTAGACATATATGATGCTGATGACTATTTTACATATTACATTTTTTTATCTTAAAAACTGGTTTTCACGGATTTTAAGAAAGATGTCTGTAATTAGTCATTGTGCAGAGTAAAATACCTGTTTTATTTTTCTTTCTCAATGTAATGCATTTATTTAACCATTATCACAGCTAAATACTTTAGGAAAATTAGCTAGAAACGTTTTTCTTCCATAGATCTGATTTACTCTTCCTTATAATATGTGACTACTGATAGTATGTGGCCAATCATATCATGTAAAATTGTTTCACTTTACTCTTTATTTGCAGGAGGAAAAAATTAACATGTGTAATACAATGACAAGATTATATGTCTCATATTTGATATGAGTCATGGAAAAAATTAACTCTAAATTTTGAAATAAAGAGCATTAGATAACATTAAACTTTTATAATGCATTTTACAAGTCAGTCAGCAGTATTAAAATTATCTCTCTGAAAAATATTTTACACGTTTTTTGGACTTTCTGTACAAGTTTGAAGAATTAAAGTATCTCCATATTTGGTCAAAAGATTCCTAAAAATCATAACAATTTTATTAGGGTTGTCTCCTTCCACAAATGCCAAATCTAAAATAGGCATGATTGATCATTTTTCGTCACCTACTTCACCGCAAAATGTTCTTGAGAAGCCTAGTACATCCAGGTATTTTCCTTTTTATTCATTGGTCCAGAATTTAGAATTTTCTAAGCTCATGTAAATACTTTCTGTTCTTAAATCTGAAAAATTCTTTCAAAACAAGTAAAGATAATTTTGTTATTTTTCACTTAAATAGTATCATTTTATGGAAAATAATGAAATTATTATGAATGTGATTGCTAATTAAAAAAAAATGTGTGAAATTGAAATCCGAATCCTCTATATCCATTTTAATCATATTGAGAAAATAGCTCTCTTAACATTCCATTTTTAGTTCATTGCACAGAAACTGTGAAGCACTGCTCTAGAATTATATAGTGTCCAGCCAACAAAAAAGGGTTAGTTTGGTATGTTTTTTTGGCTTGGCAATACCGGATATATCTGCATTGTGGAAACTTTCTTAAACCGATTGAATATTTTTTTTTAATCCCCTAAAATATGTTCCTGAGAGGTAAATTATACCTGTAATATGGTGTCTTTTTTATAACAATGATGGTAGTTATGTTAAAAATGGGATTCAAAAGGACTCTCTATGCTTGAGATATTATTAGTGATTTACAAAATCTTCAAATTATTGTAAGTAATGTAAGCTGGTATCATGCAGAAAGCCTGATATCCTGGTACTTCTGTTGATATTCAATCAATTTTACTGCCATTATCTCTCCTTATTGTTCTAGCTGCTCCTATTCTATTATTATTGTACTCACCACATTAAGTGCAACATTTTTGCTTTATAACTTGGGCAATTCAAATGTATATGCCAATTTCAGGAAAAAAATATTTGATGTTTTAACTCCGCCTCTTTAAGAATGAGATTTTAAAATCATTGCTATTAATCTTGTATGGCTAGTGGTACTGAAGTCAAGCTTTCTTACATATTTTCTTTTTTTGGTACCCAGTCTTGACAAACGCCTGATATTTTTCATGTTAGATTTTCCTTGTTATGTACAATTTTGAAATGATGTATTCCTTATTATTTTCATCACAGTCTCGTTCTTTCTTAATTTTGCCTCCCTCAAATCTTAATCATCATCATTCTTCCAATTCCATCTTTTAAAAAAAATCACTATCCTTTCCTTTCTCTCCTTTTACTTACCATCTGTAGATGCTTTTTTTTTTTCTTGTTATGAGATGAAGCCATTTTGAAAGACTAAGCTCTGCCATCTCTTGAGCTTAACATCTTATTTTGTGGCTATGTCACTATGTTTGCAGTGATAAATGTAGCATTTTTCAGAGGATCACAGCATTTTTAACCAATAATTTTAAAGAGTATTTTAAGTTTTGGCTTTTTTATTTATTGTACTCTGAAATCGGAATCATGAAGAATAGGTCAGGGTAACTACATCATTCTGTATAAAATGTTGCATATATTGAATTTTTCTTCTCAAACCTTTATATTAACTTTCAAAATGATAGGAAATGTTCTCAAAATTGAAACTTTTTCACTTGAGCCTTCACAGTCCATCCTTCAAACTTCACTTGGGCATTCTTACAATGCTCAATCTGAGAATAACTGCATATTGTTTTACTTCATCTTTTACGCTTTCATATCATTAGGCAAAGGAAACTTGCGATGCCACTATATATATATATATATAACCTTTGTTGTTCTTTTTTTTTAAAAGGGTTTACGATAAATTTATCAGTGTGTAAAACATTGACTTGTTTCTCTGTAATTAGATCTATTGGTCCATAAATCGTAACGGAATTAAACTTTGTTTATCTTTGTAATTGCATTAAACAATCTGCGTTGATGTGGATTTAGAAGCAAATTTTAAGATTAATGGGGTGGCCAAAACTGGGCAAATAAGTTGAATTCATTTTTGTGAAAAGATATATGCCTAGGTTAGATGCCTTGTTAATAAATTTTGTTTTTGCATTGATTTTGACAATATGATCTACTTGGATACAGATCTTTCTTGAATGTGCCCTTGATGCATTTGCCTTTTGATGGAGCCAAAAAATTGGAAACATTGATTTCAAAAAAAGTTTCAGTCCTCACAAACTGATGTTTCTCAGCAAAACTTTGCCATACTATTTTTGTTTTGCCATTTCCATATTTGAACATGGTACTGTTGTTTTTTAAACAATTATGATATTATGTGATCCTCTTAAATTTGTCTTTTTTTTATAACATGGTGCTTTTTTGTCCAACCTTTATAAAAAAAACATTTGGATTATAAACTTGTATCATAATTCATGTTTTTTTTCCAATTGAGCTATTTGCCTTGTCTTTTGTTCACAATATAGTTCAGAGCTGTTGAGAATTTATCCTTTATAAATTTGGTAAAAGCAGAAAAAAAATGAAGGTGACTTTATTTCAACAATTTCTTTCTCAGCCAAAAAGTCTGCAGTTTTAATTGATAAAACTGTTTTTTGTAGAAAAATATTTCACAATTACTTTCGTTTACTTCCTACTGAAAGCATGAAATATATGAATTTTAAAACTTATAAAAGCCATCTCTTATTAATTAACTTATATGAAGATGAGTCATGACTTTGTAAAATAATTTGCTTTTTGTGGAGGTGAAATTTGTAAATCCACTCTTCTGCCATTCTTTTTTCTTCTCTCTCTCTCTCGCTCTCTCTCTCTTTGTTTTTGCATTTAATTTACGTACAAGTCAAAACTTTTAATTTTTGCAAATAAATGAAAGTACCAATTTCTTTTTCATACATCTGGAAAAAATTCAGTTTTTTTGATGAACGCAATGTTATTGGTTCACGCACATACATTATTTGTACTTTTTACTTTGAGTAATTGTGAAGCAACATTGTCTGTGATAACATGCATCTGTGATATCCGTGTAATTTAATAAAATACAAAAAAGAAGCAAATTGTTCAAGTGTGCACAAACACACATACATACACACATACATGTAAACATATATGTAATACATATGAAGACTCCAGTGGAAAAACCAGATAAGTCACATTTTTGCAAAAATTAAGTTATCTCCTTAATCACCTTCTTTGTACATAATAGTTTTGTTTCCAGCATCAATCATATGGATAAAACAGTTAAGTCCACCACAATTAACTCTTTTAAAATCGCTATAAAATGAAAGAAATAAAACTTGCAAACCTTGTATGCTTGATTTCTCCACTTCTCATTTTTGTGACTTATCTGGTTTTTCCATTGGAGTCTTCATACATATACATGAAAGACGCAATGGAAAAATCACATACATGTCACACTTGCCCACTTTTAAGATTATAATGAGTTACATCTTTTAAGAAGATACTATTTTGAAATGCTGACATTATGTGACAGAATTGATCTCATCGTAACAATATCTTTTTTTACTCTGTATGAAAGAAGGACGCCAAATTGGAAGATAGATGTAGATATCTCAGAGTTATGCAATCTGTGAAATGTCTGATATTTCCATTGTACTCTTCATATGTTTTATTCTTTTTCACTTTGTTTTGTCTTGGTTCAGGGAAAACATTGCATTACATGATATTATTAGAGAGACATTTTGGCATATTTGTGACTTCTTGAGTAATTAAAAGTTTCTAGAGCAGTTGACATTGTTGTTGCTTTCAATTTGCCATCATTTTTTACAAGACGTTTAATTATATTTAGTTCTATCCAATCAATTTCATTTCTATGCAGTTAAACCTATAGAGTTAACTGCTTATGATCATCTTAGAAAATGTATATATTTAAGATCTATGTCAAGGTAAATATAAAGCGTAAGTTAAGTAAGTCATGATTTGATAAAACTTAAGTCAGACGATAGCTTTTTAAAAATTAGGTTCTCAAAGTAAGAGAGAAAAGTAGTTCTATATTTCTATTACTTCTATTGAAATCGAAAGCAAAGTAACAACATGCACTTTTTTCAAACCTTCTGAAGACTATCATCTATTGGATGAAAAAAAAGAAGGATTTTTGTGCATTATGTTCCTAAATAATATTTCTCAATAAAAATGTTAAAACTTAAGCGCAGCTTCTGGCACATATTTCTTGATTCTTTTTGTGCCTACTTGCATAGTTAGTTACAATACGAGTTCTTGTTAAATACGTTTCTCTGACAAAGACAGTCTTATTCCTTTCTCATCTTTGCTACAGACACGCAAACCTGCTTACATTAATCTTTTATCATTGATGTAAAGACAACGGTCTAAGACATCTTGAGAATGAAATAAAGACTTTTACTCCAAAATTGTCTAGTAAAAACGGAGTCGAACACAAAAGGAACTGGTTATTGAGGTAAATTCCACCTGAATTAGGTGGACAGTTTTAAGAATTTTGTCTATTTTCATTTCGCTTCATAACCATTACCATTCTTCCACCCTGAGCCATTTTTCAAGTAAAATACAAGACTGGCAAAAGTGTTAAATTTATTTTTAAAAATTTGAAAAATCAATAAATGATATGTAATATTTCGAAATAAAAACTTCAATATAATAAAAAGACCCAAGATGTTTCTTATCTGGGTGGATTAAACCTTCTACCTGAATAATAGAATGTCTAGGGTTTTATTATGCGGATGGATTTTGCCTCAACATAATAAAAGTAAATGCAGCGAAGAAAGCAGTGGCAAAATACCCCATAATGTTGTATACCAAGAACAATCAGGGCCCTATTCCAGGTTCTCCGGCTTCAAAATAATCAGTATTCAGAGAAATAGAAAAATAGCTAGACGGAGAGAGGGATGAAAGGAGGGATTTGGGTTTGGGTTTTTGTATATAGCCAGTCCACAACAAGGTGATCTCAGGCTTTTAGGCCTTCCATCAGGCCGGAGCGCTGATGGCGGGCTCGAACCCGCGACAGAAGGGTCCTGCAGATCTTAGGGCGGACTCACAAACCACTGTGCCACCGACGCCCCCAGGGAAGGAGGGAGAGAGAGAGAGAGAGAGAGAGAGAGAGAGAGAGAGAGAGAGAGAGAGAGAGAGAGAGAGAGAGAGTTATTAAATTTCTTTAAACAAGCGTTTATTTTTACTCTTAAAAACTTCCACCAAATAAAAGATCGTAGAGGGTGCCTATTATTTGGATGGATTCCTCCCCAATAATGATTGCCAACGTGAGATTGGAACACGAAGCTAAATATTTCCATTTGGAGCTTCAGTTTTTACCATGTATCCATGATTAGAGAAAGTAACAATCTAACCACCCGAGTCTTCACTTATGACTTCAAGCTTCATATCCGAGTTTC
Source organism: Plakobranchus ocellatus (assembly GCA_019648995.1). Taxonomy (NCBI): domain Eukaryota; kingdom Metazoa; phylum Mollusca; class Gastropoda; family Plakobranchidae; genus Plakobranchus; species Plakobranchus ocellatus. Next base: position 755,926 of record BLXT01006951.1, on the reverse strand, counting down.
CACCCATGAGGTGACGCAGATCCCAAAAGCGGGTATTGCTTGTTTTCCTGAAACATAAATGAGATTAGGCTTGCTAGAGAACAGCCACCCTTTGAGTTTGACATCAATCATACTCTTTGTTGTCTGACTTGATCAATTTGAGTTTTAATTTGTAATCCACGTCAAAATCTAATACTATTTGATACCAAATTGCCAGAATTATCTTTGTGTGTGAAGAGGCTTATCTTGGATCCCTTTCCGACTTTCTTTCACTGTCTATAGTGGAAAATCAAGGCCTCTGTACGCAGTCACATGAAGTGAGAAACGGTGAACGACCGTGAGGATAACCTCAAAGATGAAAGGAATCCATTTATTAAGATTTCGCCGAGTTTAAAAAAAAAAATTATCGAGCGAGAGCTATGAGCTTTCAGTTGATCATCATCATCATCAGGTACCTTGTCTGGAACAGACATTGGCGATCATGTTCCTCCACTTAAACGTATTCTCAGTTAACCTTATGAAGTTGTTATTGCTACCCTTGCCTATTGCCCATGATTTAAGATTTCCAATAAAAGTTATTCTCTGTCTACCCCAACTGCGTTTGTCTTCAATCTTTCCAGTGATTGCCAAGTGTTCTAAACCCTTGTGTCGGCAAATATGGCCTAAAAACTGAAGTTGCCTCTATCTTATGGTTTTAATTAGTGATCGCTCGAGATTAGCCTCTTTTAGTGCCAATTTAAGTCGACAAACCGAATAAAACAGCAATCTTGTTCGTGTAATTGGTCCTTGGATACGTCATTTGCTTTGAACGTACTCTCATGGAAATCATCGTACATTTTAATTAATTTGAGTGAAATGTGTTAACCCCATCGCCGCTAGCCTTGTCGGCAAATAAACGTAAGGAAAAAAAATGCGGCAGTTCCACGGATCGTTTTCTTTAACTACTTTTGAAAAAACTAATATCAATAAATTAACTTAAGAAGTTTTTTAAAAATGTGCTTGCGAGGGTCAAATGTATTGCTTGTTTTATAAAATTTATTTTTTCAAGCCTGTTTCTTCGACCGAGCTAAAGGCACCGCCTTACAAGTAGGCTATGTATAACGTATAACTTTTATGTCTCAAATTTGTATCTTTCCTTATCGCTAAAAATCTAAATTTAAGCTTTACATAAATCATTTGCACTCGTTTTTAGTTGCTTGATAATCATGTTAGATGTAAAATTTGTTCAGACAGTCAACCATACGTTCAGTTTCAGTTATCTAAAAGATCTGAGTCTTCGATGATTTTACCAATTCGCCTTGCTAATGTATAAATGTCCTCTTGTTTATACTATTCTTTTTTAACTAATACGAGTAGCAAATTTGTTTCTTATTCATCTGGGTTTTATCAATGCATCATTTTTATACATGTTGAGAGAGGACAGAACGATTTAATGATGCAGTTTTTATGTGTGTCCAGGCCGAATTTCGTCCGTTAACCTAGAGGTTAGATGAAAGGGGAAAAACCACCTCCGTACTTTTAAACTGGATTCTTATTAACGTTTGGTTAGACACGTGATCTTGTTAGAAGGCAGTTGTCGCCGTTTCAAGACAACAACCACTCAGGTCTGTCTAGACACTACCTAGAAATTGGGTTGAGCTAAGCTCCGGAAGACCAGCAAAAAAGAAAAATACTTAAGTCCGGTCGAAGGAAATTTTCATAAGTGACCCACTTTTTCAATGACCATAACCTGATCTGGCACGTGGTTTCACTGAGGTTTCATTTCTTTGAATGTGTCTTTGGCCACGGCGATACTTTGTCTTATTTCGCACATGCAACTACCATCTGATGTTATCAGGTAGCCAAGATATTTGAATTTTGCACCGTGCGGTAGCGCGGAGGGGTTGCGGACTGTGGTCTAGTTGCAAACTTGCCATATCGGAAGAATCACTAATGAAGTAGCCGTTGCAATAGCCAAAGAGGGAAGGCTTCAGCCACAACCAATGATTCCCATAATGCGAAACTATTAAAATTTAGGGAATGATATGAAATATTCTAGATCTTGATCTCCATTCTAACTTAGGTCTACACTCGCTAAATATCATGGGGAGTTAAACTTTTCATGCAAAAAAAAAAAAAAAAACGAAAAAAGAAAAAGAAAAAAAAAAGACCTATCTTACAAAGAACGTTATAGATACATAGCTTTCAATGCCGTAACACTTACCTTTGAGCGAACATAATCATACCTTTCAATCCTGTTGATATTGAGGTCATCGTGAGTTTGATTGCACAACCTGATCCATTCCTTGCATTTATCGAATTTGGATGTTTTCGGCTTGAGAAACATTCGAAATGTTATCATCGCTCTTGAGGGGATCACCACGATAACGGCTATCCCTGTTGCCCGTGCACCAGGCTCTTACATTGGGCTCTCTAGTTTTACGGCTATCACTGTTGCCTGTGCCTCAGGCTCTTACATTGGGCTCGCTTCTTTTACGGCTATCACTGTTGCCCGTGCACCATGATCTTACAATGGGCTCGCTACTTTTACGGCATTCCCTGTTGCCCGTGCCCCGGACTATTACATTTGGGCTCGCTACTATAATGGCTATCACTGTTGCCCATGCCCCGAGCTCTTATATTTGGGCTCGCTACTATAAGGGCTATCATCATTGCCCATGCCTCGGGCTCTTACATTTGGGTTCGCTACTATAACGGCTATCCCTGTAGCCTGTGCCCATGGCTTTTACATTGAGCTCGCTGCTATAACGACTATAAGTGTTGCCCATGCCCCGGTCACTTACATTGGGCTCGCTGTTATAATGGTTATCCCTGTTGCCTGCACCATGGTCTCTTACATTGGGCTCGCTGTTTTAACGGCTATCACTGTTGCCTGTACCATGGTCTCTTACATTGGGCTCGCTGTTATAATGGTTATCCCTGTTGCCTGTACCATGGTCTCTTACATTGGGCTCGCTGCTTTAACGGCTATCACTGTTGCCCATGCCCCAGGCTCTTACATTGTTGTAATATTAAT
>BLXT01006951.1:741400-752768 GCA_019648995.1 Plakobranchus ocellatus | reverse complement strand
AGTAGTAGTAGTAGTAGTAGTAGTAGTAGTAGTAGTAGTAGTAGTAGTAGTAGTAGCAGCAGCAGCAGCAGCAGCAACAGCATTAGCAGCAGTAATACTAGTAGAAGTAGTATTAGCAGCAGCAGCAGCAGCAGCATAGTGACATAGTGGATAGCGAATCAGTCCCGAGATCTGCAGGGATCGCTCTGTTTGGTTCGAGCCCTTGCCAAGGGGCGCCCTGACTTGACTAAGAGCCTAAAAGCCTGAGATAATATTATAGTTGTGGATTGGCTACAGACTAAAACCAAGTCAAACTATGAAGTGAGGCACCCCAAAGGACAGCTGGTTTACAACAAAAATGAATGATAAATTTCCCGTAGGATCTAATAGGGTAGAGGGCATTGACATTCACTCTCGTTTCTTTCCCTCTACATAAAAAAAACAACAAAAAACCGCAAACACCCGACGATTAATGCTCTAATCCACACTCCAGACCTGGTTCGCGTGAAGTCAAAACACAAAGATACAGATTTTTCCAAGACTCAGGCAACAAAGCTATTTGATTCTAATCGCCTGCTGTTAGTCTTGTTAGTCTTGGTGGATTTAGCTGGTGAATTAAGCAGGATTGAGCCAATTGACAAAAAAAAAACAACAAAAAAAACAAAAGTTGAAAGAGAAAAAAGCGACTGCGCCCGTTGGCATTGCACGGGGATCGTGTCTCGTTGCTAAGGTTATTGTTCTGGAATCACAATGCCAATATTAAGGTTGCGATTTATCTCAAAACAACAATGTTTCACACCAAAAGCAATACGGAAGAAAAGATGGTAGCTGTCACTATTATATTGTTTTTATTGTTTACGATAGCCATGGTGGTAGTTACAACTTTGACATAAGTGGTGGTGGAATTAGCTCGTGTGGAATATTTTGTAGTCTTAGGATTGTACTAGAAGCAGCAGCAGCTGGAGCAGCAGCATAAAAGGTAGTAGTAGTAGTAGTAGTAGTAGTAGTAGTAGTAGTAGTAGTAGTAGTAGTAGTAGTAGTAGTAGTAGTAGTAGTAGCAGCACCAGCAACACTTGCAGCATTTGTGTGTATTTGAAAGCATTCGGAGAGGTGTCAGTGCTATGAGGACTAAAGTAAATGTAGGAAATCTATGGAAAAAAAAACAAAAAAAAAAAACAAAAAACAGCACATATCTCGAATTAGTTTGCAAGTTCCAAAATGAAGTCATAGACTAGCGTCCATATATAATTACATTTTTCGGTAGGTCTTTGAGTAAGATACTGGTCGTACTAGGCCTCTGTATTACCTTTTGTAAAGGACGACCATAATGCCTGAATGTACCCATGGATTTCCATAAAACTTGCACAGGCTGCAATCCTCAAGCCAAAATATTCGTGGACATTCGGGGCAATTCAAAGTTTTAACCAAAACAAGAACAAAACGACTAGAGTTATTTTGCTCTAATCAATAACTTGAACTGATCCCACTATCTTCAGGGCGTGCCTTCCCATTCTCTTCTCATGAGAAATAGGAAAAAAAGGGGAATCATTCCTAGCAAATCACCTACAGCTCTCCGCATATATATTATTATAATATATATATATATATATATATATATATATATATATATATATATATATATAATAAATATAGATATATAAACACCAAAATCTTTAGTGAGATCCTAGTTCATTAATTAATAATCAATTACACATTTCACTTGTAAGTCCTAATATCTTATCTACATTCTTGGAAAATTTCGCTCCTTACAATCTTTTCAAGGATATCCTAGGGATCCTTCTGAAGATTTGACAAAATAGTTTTGATTATTTTAAGTCATGTTAAAAAATGGTCTGTGCTTTTCTCCTATATTCTTCGTATAATAGGCATGAATAATTTTGTTAAGTTGTTGCGAATGCAAGGCTCTTTAAGATCATTAAACTTCTCTCTTTGTGTGCCTCAATTCTAGCTTTCACACTTCAAAATTTCGGCTTCTTTTTGAGGTTGCACGTTACCGAGATTTTTGTCACCTTTGCATCCAGATGTGATGCTATTTGATCATTTTATCTCATAAGTTTTTTTTTGTCCTCCTTGTATTATGAACAATTACATTTGAAAACCTCCATCCCTTGACTTGCTCTATCATGCCTCAGTGTTTGGCTGATAGCGACACAACTGCTCTTTCAAAATCTTAACGACGCCGAGGTCAAGTAAAGGACACCTTACATCTTGCGATCCTTCATCAATTTGCACACAAGAAAAAATATTCTTCTATATTTCAGGAAAATTAAATACAATGTTTGGTGCTTTACTTGAGAACAAAGTTTTTTTTTCTCAAATAAAGCACCAAACGTTGCATTTTATTTTATTTTTCAAAGCACCTTCGACTGTTTTTTAAAAAAAATTATTTTAAAAAATGTTGCTAACAAAATCCTATATGATTTCCGGCCTAATTTTCTCCTTGAAAAGGTCTTTAGAGGGCAGTCGAAGATATTTTGATTTGCAGCCGGGTTTAAACTGGCTCGCCCAACAAATGAGGTTAAGACATCAGAAAATAATTAAGCATCCAATCGTCGCACATTCGCTTGGGTGATGCTTCACGGGTGGTGGCTAAGTCGAGATGATAACACTAGAAATACGGATGTAATAATACACAGTTTTCGAGATAGGAAGGTCAAGAGGAAAAGAATTGGACACACACGATGGTACAATCGTATTATACTCTAGTGTTGAGGGCTGAGGACTGCCTGGATAGCAGAACATTTGGACAAAGAAACAAGAAGAACAAAAAATCTACGTATACAACTGAACCAAAAAAAAAAAATGGAACACAAAAGGAATTAATGACTATGATATTGAAGCTAAAAAGACTCTAAGATTGAAAGCAAGTGACACAGACATCATACATGTAGTTACTCATGTGTACCAAGCATCATGTTGACAGAATGTAGAAAAGAAATATTTCAGATTATCTAGGTGATTTTTGAGTCACATTAGGCGGCTCTTTAGTACCCTGTCGACCGAGCAGTGTTAATTACTGGGAAACTCTAAGCGGCATTTATCTTCCTCTTCAGCTTCAGGTGCTCCGTCTGCTACTGATTTAGGCGATCATGTTCCTCTACTCAAATCTGTTCTCATACAACCTTATAAAATTCCCGTTGTCCATGACTAAGTCAATGAAAGTTATTCTCTGTCTACCTCTATTGTGTTTGCTACAATCTTGCCTGTGATTGCTAAGTGTTCTTAACCCTTGTGTCGGCAAATATGTCTTAGAAATTGTAGTTGCTTTCCTGTTATGATTTTTAAGATTGGAGTTTTTCAGTACCGATTCATTGGAGTTTTTCCCGTACATGGTATCCTTATATCATTAAACAACATCTTTACTGCCTCCAAATTTCTCTCAGTTTCGTTGTGTATTGCCCATGTCACGAGTGGCTTTGTGCTGGTTAGTTATAGATCTTGTTGAACACCGCCTGACAATGAGTTCTTTTAAACAAAACAGAAATCACCCCAAGTCTTGGGGAAAATTGAACGGAAAGTTGATTAGTTTGAATCAAAAACAATTTCAGATAACCAATTTAATTTGCATAATTTTTTGGTTCTTCACGCTCTATAACATAAACGGTTTATTTCTTAGCGATCTTTGCAAGCTCTTCCAACAACCTCACTGTGGTGTCTTTTATACCCACCACCTACAGCCTCTAGAAAGTAGGGCTACATTTATGCAATACACAAGCTTATTTGGTTAATATTAAACGAATAGACCCCGCACAGAAAGGGGAGAATGCACACTTATGTAATCCAAATTAGCTAAAATTATTGACCAACCCTACACTCTCATTTGTTTCCCCCTTTTCACATAACCATGACACCAGGATACGATCTAACAATGTCATGTAAACAAAAATCTCACACGTCCGATAATCTTGTAGATTTCCCTAGATCTAAAGAGTGAAAAGTGCTAAAACAATAATACTACTATTAAACTTTAAAGGGTCTTCCTAGCCATTTACTTGAAAGCTTTTTAGATTTTGAGTAAGCCTATGTTAAACCTATGTTACTTTAATTATACCATTATTGTTTAAGCTTTACCTTTTTAGCTCTAGGATTTCTAGAAGGTTCTCGAGAATGCGAGGAAATTGTTGATAGGAAGTAATTAGGTCGTATCCTGGTGACGTAGTACGCATGTCATGTCTATGTGTAAAGGGAAGACATAAAGTAATCAATGTTCAATAATTTTACCTAACCTTGATTACATAAGTATAAATTCTATCCATTTCTAGAATTGGTTGTTTGTTTCATATTATCGAAGTAAGTTTGTGGATTGCATATCTAGTATTTTCTGGAAGATGTTGGCGGAGGTTATAAAAGAGGGTACTGTGAGACTGTTGAAGGAGCTTGCAGGGTGGTTAGAGACATTGTAGATCTAAATAACAGTAAAAATTCTATTTCTGTTCTGATATTGTTCCAGATTAAAATTAATACAATTTTTGATCAATTTTCGGCAAGACTTGGAGTGATTTCTGTTCTTTAGTCTATTTAAAAGAACTTCCTTGTCACAGGAAGGGTTCAATCAGATCTATAACTAAACAGGACTAAGCCTTTCGTGACAGACGAGATAAGCTACGGATGCCACTAGAAACTTCTAGAGACGTTTACTTATTACAGAGATGATAAATGAGAGTATTAATGGGTCAATATTTTTAGCTAACCTTGTTCTAGTCTTTTCTGGCATGGATTGTTTGCGGAATATTAACCTAATTAATCTGGGCATTTTATGACTTTTATTTTCTGAAAGTTGTATAAATGTTCTAGTGGTTATAAATGGATGTTTGAGAGATTATGTGAAGAATCACAAAATAAGGGAATTTGTAGATCTATAGAGTGTTAGATAGCTTGACAATTGGTTGCTGTGAATTGAGTGTAGATCTAGGCTTGAAATGGCTGATATTATGATTTGGCCATGTTTATTGTAAAATCTTGAGTGGGCCTAGGTTAGAGCTATTTTAATTTAATGGCTCTAACATTATTTAAGCCTTTTTTTAAAAAACCCTTTTGGATCTAGCGATTTCTAGAAGGTTCTCGAAGGTGTGAGAAAATTGTCACCAGGAGTTGTTAGTTTGTATCCTGGAGAACGCATGAGTTTAGAATGTTTACGGATAGAATAAATGAGAGTCTTTGGTAAGAAACAATTTTTAGCAAATCTGGATTACCCAAGACTTAAAATTCTACCTTTTGTTGTTTGTTTGATATTGATAATGCAAGCTTGTGTAATGCATAAGTTGGATTTTTTAGAAGCACTTGGCGGTGGTCATAAAAGACAGTACTGACAGATTGTTGAAGAGGTCACTGAAAGATAGACCACCGATATTACATCTCAATTCAAAAGAATTTAAATAGCTCTTCTGAATTTTTCTTGATTCAAATAAATTAACATTTCGTTCAATTTTCCACAAAATGAATAGTTTCTGTTCTTAGGTCTGTTGAAAAAAACTCGCTGTCACAGGCAGTGTGCAGCTAGATCTGTTACTGAATAGCAAGAATGCATCCGTAACTGAAAGTTACGTAGCTGCTCTGAAATCGTTCTTCATTTAAATTGATTAAAATTTTCGTTTCATTTCCGGCAAGAATTGGAGTGATTTGTATTTTTTAGTCTATTTCAGAGAATTATCAATATGCCACAGGCAGTGTTACTGTTAAGCTAAAAATGTAACTAAATAGCACAAAGCTATTCATGACCTAAGAATTATCTTTTGATTTTAGAGATGCTCTGATTTTTCCAAGGAAATTTATTAAAATGAAACTTATATAACTGTATCTCCATGAAAGTTTTTGCGTTCGCTGCTGCGTTGCCCGTCTGCATTTCCAGTAAGAGCTAACCTTGTACATGTTGAATTGCCTTTAAGCATTATTTAAAATGTGTGGGTGCATTCAGTTTGATATCATTTCATTTTCTTATTTATTTTTCACACCTTTGATTATAAGGACATTTAAAAAAAAATTAGAATTCAAATTTGAGAGGAGAGGTCCTTGAAGAATAAGGTTTAGGGTGAACTGCATACAGTTGTGTTTAGAGTTTAGTTTAAAAATGAGAGACGATGCACAAAGAAGATAACGCCATTTGCAATCTGCTCTTGAATCTGTTGTAACCAGGCACTATCGCAAGGGCTGGAATTACTGTCTTGATACTTGAAACATTTAACCTACACAAGAGACTGATTGTAGCTTGAACAATGTATCTGAGAAATGAGAAAGGAATAGTGTTGACGCGAGACGCTTTAAAAACATTCTCATGATATGCAGATGCATGCAGGATAAAGCAAACTAAAAAAAAAACAAAAACAAAACAAACGAAAAAAAAACATTGATCGAATGTGAAATAATTACTTTTATTCATTGAGAAAAACAAGCTAACAATAATTTTACTCTGCTAACCTCGTCTGGAGGTAAAACTCAAAAGAATAATATGAACGGGACATTTCATGGCATGCAAAGTTACAAATTTTTTTAAAAAGCAGACAAAACATCATTAGCTTAGAATATTCATACATGATTTCAACATGACTTTCATTCTCCTATATCTCCTCCAAATGTTCATTCCTCTTAAACTGTTGTATTCTGTTCTGAGTCTTGTGATGTGATCGTGAGCTATAGTAAGGACCAGATTATCAATGGCTGCTGTGCCATTTTCCGACGCCTTAGGCTTTGAATGAGCAGATTTTGTTTCTAAAAAGAACAATTCAGATGAATAAGAACTAGAACTGGAATCGGAACTTTTGATGCTCTTCCCGTCAGACTTGCCTGGATTGGTCCTTTCAGTTTCTTCATATCTGAGTGCCATGGAACTACCACTTGCAACCTGCACATCTCGCGTGAGGGCGCTGCAGCGCCGTTGGATATCTAAAGAGTCGAAGGAAACATTCCTGTTGCTCACTTGAAGAGACGATCGTTTGCAGTAGAGCGCTTCGCTCTTTCGTTCAAGAGGGTTGACACTTGACAAATTGGTATTGTTTCTTTTGTGTGCCGCTTGCCTTGTGTATGGTATGCAAAACGTTGGTATTTCGTCTTTGCGCACGATGTTTCTGTGAGAGCCCGTTCTTATCAACTGGTACGGGCGCGGTGTGCTCGGCTGTGAGCTGTGGGTTTTTCCTGTTTGAGGGTAGCCTTGACCTTTGGCGAGGGTAGGAGTGGAGTAGGAACTGTTTAAGATTGTATCAGTAAAATGAGGCCCCGTGAACGACCGAACATTGAACGATGTTGAAGGCCCACTCTCAGAAATTCTTTGCGGCCTAGGCGTGACATTTGAAGTGAAAAAAGACTCGAACGATGTCATTTTCGGCAGTATTTGGGAAAATGTCAGTTTTTGTAGAAAGTGTTTCTGTTTTCCAACTTGACCCTTTTGTTGATTGGCATTCACTATGTGCGGAAAGGTGAAGACCGTCGAATCTCTTCCTAGAGGACTAACAATGTCTCCAGAAATGTCATCTGTTCAAATAAAAAATGAAAAGCGATGGTTATTTCCAATAAACGAATGATTCCTTCGCACAGGTATCTCTGGACCAAAAGTCTCAGCATCACATAAAAAGAAGGTAAAAAAAAAAAATCGAAGTTGCCGTTTTCAGATGTTCGTTAAAACGGCTTGTTCATGACACAAATTTATAGATTTTTTTTTTCAAAATGGGAAGTAAAGCTTAATTTCTACAGCATCAACACTCCCAAACCAGTTATGGAATTCAAAAGAAAAATGAAGCTCATTAAAGCTAGGAAGGAATTTATTACATATGACGATTCCCCCCATTTTATTTATAATTTTTTTGTTGTTGAGATCTTGAAAAAAGCAACAACGTTCAATCTCGTTTCTCTTAATGACTATTGAAACATACTCTCTTTACAGGCAAAACAATATTATTTCCAGTGCTATTTCTATTTTTGGACGCCCTAAGCGAATCTTCTTGACGTGTTTAGTGATTTGCGCCAGAGATTAATTTTAATTTGAAGACATTTGCTTCACTCTTTAACACATTCAAACGCAATAGCCTATTTCTGTACAGAGTGGTCGCAACTAAGCTCTCTCTGCCTATCTCTATCTCTCTGACTTTCTGCCGTCTCTGTCAATCTCTATGTATCTCTTTGTCTCTCTGTTCCTCTCCACATCTCTCTGAGTCTCTCTTTGTTTTCTCTTTCGCCCTGCTTCTCTTTCTTTTCCTCTGGTCTGTCTCTGCCTTTTCCTATCCGTCTCTCGCTGACTTTCTGTCACTCCCTGTCTCCCTCTGTCTCTCGCTGACTTTCTGTCACTCCCAGTCTCCCCCTGTCTCTTGCTCTCCCTGTCTCTGTCTCTCTCTCTCTTTTTCTCTCTGCCTATCTCTTCTATCCACCAGTTTTCTATTTATTGAATTTGACAATATAAGAAAATTAAGAGTAGTAGTTTAGTAGTAATAGCAGCAGCAATAGTAGCAGTAATAGTAGTAGTAGTAGCAGCAGCTGCAGCAGCAGCAGCAGCAGCAACAGCAGCAGCAGCAGCAGCAGCAGCAGCCGCAGCAGCAGCAGGAGCAGCAGCAGCAGTAGTAGTAGTAGCAGTAGTAGTAGTAGTAGTAGTAGTAGTAGTAGTAGTAGTAGTAGTGGTAGTAGTAGTAGTAGTACTAGACAACTGCCTTTAGCAATATGATGAATATTTGTATGCTTAAAAGTAGTAGTAGTAGTACTAGACAACTGCCTTTAGCAATATGATGAATATTTGTATGCTTAAAAGTTTAGTGAGGATAGCTAAGCAACTGCTGTTATTGGTGTGAAAGACACAAGGTACTCACAAACTCCACAATTCACTGGTCGCACGCAATCATCACTTTTGCCCATGTCTTGTTCTGGATAATCTATCTCGAACACTTCATCCTCTGAACATGTATCCGCTACTGCGACTGTTGGTGTAAAATGTCTCTTGCGTCTTTTCATTGCTAGCGAATGGCCAGAAAGTTTGCTGCCATTTGTTAACAGAGGATTACTATCTCTGCATCTGCTGTTACTGCCACTGCTGCCCCTGTATCCGCTTCTGCCACTGCTACTGCCAGGGGGCTGCTGTCTCCCAATGGACGAAAAAGAAGCAGTGCTCTGGTTATTTTTATTGTCACACTCATTGCTTTTGTGACCAGTGTTTTTGGCGATGAAATTCAGCAAATCGCTGCACTTGTCGGTATCGGTCTTGCTAACCACGCTGAGACGGCAACTTGCCGTGCTATCGCTCCTGACACTTCTGTTGCTGCCCCTGACACTTCTGTTGCTGTTGCTGCTGCTGCTGGTATTGGATTTATTGCTGAATGTAGTGCTGTTGGAGCTGTTACTTTTGCGCAGCTGAAGGGCTTTCATGTGCCTTCGTTCTGATTCAACAGTACATAAATACTGTAGCCTCTGCGTGATTGGCTCGGCAGTGAACATTTCAATGATTCTCTTCAACTCCGAGTACCGTTTGGGAACAAAGAGGCGTTTACTTTCCTTGTACTGCTCACGCATCAAAGCAAACATACTTCTGGCCTCCTCGATACGCCAGTGCGTTTTCTCCATTGCGCCGACGGTTCGAGCCTCTGACTTTGCTGAAGATTCTGCTGGAATCATCCAAAGACCAGTGGTTTGAGGGATCATCTTAGTAAGAAAAATATAACACGGCAAACCACAGTAAAGATTTGAATACTTCAAAAACTTTACTAACGACAGTGATTTTATAAAAGCGAGAGAAAGCAATGAAATAATTTCTGACTTTCAAACTCTCTAACAAGAAAGAGATCGTATTATCACTTGACAGTTTCTGCCGTACATGAACAATTCCTCGAGGCCAAATCTCTTTTATACAAGAATAGCAGAAGGCGACGCCGTTTTGACAGGTGGTGCGAAAATGATCCACTTCTGAGCTGGAAGAAAGGAGGGTTCCGCCTGCGCGATCCGCGCGCGACTTGTTGATGGTTCCGGGTACGTGTAAAACCCACGCCTAAACAGTGCGTAACCAGCGGCCAACCAGCGCTTGCATGACTGTAGCAAGGCTTGAAGAAGTGAGGGACAATAATATCTATTACATTTTATAAGCCTGAGCTCGAAGCTTTTCAAATCCGCGTTCATACAAAAGTAGAATAAGATTGCTGCCTAAGCATAGATTGCTGCCAATCCGTAGCACAAACTCCCATTATAAAAAATAAAATAATCGCGCAGTTTGGAGACTTTGCTTTACTTTACGAACTGGTGGTTGTCGCCCTTGCTTCTGAGGTGAACGCCCGAGCCTGGTCTGGCCGGTTTACCGCGTGACTCGCTGGAAGAACTTCCGCATAATTTTTGCTGCCGTGCTCATGTCAACTCATTCACGCCGCCAGAGGGTATCGTTCAAGGGCTTGCTAGGCCACCCTCCTGGGCGGTCACCGGACATCTTCCAGCACTTGGACAAAATATACAGAATCGTTTCTTCCCGTTTCCCGCAAAGACGACATGCAGTAGTGGCGGACCAACCGTGTCGCGCTCGGTCCGACAGAAGGAGCGTGTGTTTCGCTCTTGCACGAAAGATTTATTTTGGGAGAGCAGGGCTCTTTTCAGTAGGGTGAACCGGCGAGGGCCAGCCCAGCCCCAAGAGTTACCGCTTGCATTTAAGATCCCGAAGCGAGTTGGAATGCTGGAAACATGCAATCACTTGGGATCCACATAATCGAGTAAAGGCGGGAGCATTCCATTTGAAAAAAAAACCCCAGAAAAGTCATGGGGAAAAAAAGGATCGAAAGTGATAAATTTATAATTCAGTATCTCTAGCCAGTATTTAAATTATTAAAGCGTAGAAAAGGTGAACAGACCATTTTGACTAGTAAGCTACTCAATAAACAGATTATTGAATTCCAGCTTCTCTCTTTTCTCTTCTTTTATCTTCCTCCTCCTCCCTCTCAGTCTAATTATCGTCCTGCTCTTTCTCCTCGTTGCCTTCGTCACCGTCCTAGTCCTCATCTTTTTCCTTCTCCTCTTCCCTCCTTATACTCCTCCTCCTCTTCATCCCCCTCCTCCTCCTCTTCCTCATTCTCTTCCTCCTCCTTCTCCTCGTGAACAAACGGGGGTAGCGTTGGTAACCCTGGAGCAGTATAGTCGTCGAAAACTCTGCAGAGGTCGAAGTTCTTTAACTGTGTTTGTGTGTGTATGTGTGTGTTTTTATCTCATGATCACATCCTAGGTGGACATCCTCTGTTTACTGGGGACTGGGCATGTTGGAAATGGTCTGAGGAGAACAAGTTGGAAATGTCGAGTAATCTCGCAAAGTTATGAATATGTTCCATTTTACAATATTAAGCTAAGATAAATTATTCATTTCAGATGTTACTTCCCATTATCTTTTTTCTTTTCTTTTCTGTTTACAAATGTTGATTAGCAACTT
>BLXT01006951.1:689124-699962 GCA_019648995.1 Plakobranchus ocellatus | reverse complement strand
GAGAGAGAGAGAGAGAGAGAGAGAGAAAAGGAGTGCCTCAAACTTCTACCGCTAATGTTGTCGGTGGTGCTAGCTTTACAAATTTCTGTTTTGTGTTGTTTTTGTTTTGTTTTGTTTTTTTTTGTATTTTTCTTTACTTTTATAATAGTTATTTAGTTTATTCCTCTTACAGAAACAACAAAGTCAAAGTGACTGCCTCGTCTTCGTCAAGCCTGGTTATGAACTAACCGCTCCGTGCAGTGAGAAGTTACAATTCACGTGTCTGAAACAAGAGCGTGAGTATAAGTGAGAAGTCTCAATTATAAATAGAGCATCTCTTAACTTCGGCAAGGCTGTTACGAATCACTGACACAATCATTTCACAATCTTTGTGAATATATATTTGTGAAAAAAATCAGAGTTGGAATAAGGGTAAAATGTACAGAGCAGCAGGTCAGATATCATTAAAATCAAAGATTAAGACACACTGGAAAATTTTCACATCAATTGCATGATATGTGTATTAAATGACATAAAATAATACAAGCAAGTTAGGACATGCTGAAGGGTATTTGACCGTTAATTTTTCATTCTGCTTCATCAGTAACAGAGTCTTCAATGCTATCCCAAAAAAGCTGCTATATAGAATATTCTCTCAAAAATATGTATTTGAGGCAAAGATGGGGTTTTTAACGCCTGACTAAATATTGTTTTTTTCCACTGACGAAAGCAGTATAGGTTCGACAAAACTACTGACACAAAAAACGTCGAGAAGATACAAAGCGTGCTGAATGGACTAAACACTCTTTATGCCAGCTGACAGCTACCTCCAAGACTAGAGCGAGATGTCAGAAAATATTCACTACAACAATGAAAACTGATCTACATCTATGTCACGAATGGCTTAGTGCTGGTTACTTATACATTTAATTATATATAGGGAGCGAACGCTCCTGTGACAATTAATTCAGGAGTCACTCAAGTCTTGCCGAATATTGAACAAAAATTTCATTAGTTTGAATCAAGAGCAATTTAAGAACAGCAAATAAATTTAAACAATTATTTCGATTAAAAAACTATCCAATATCAGCGCTTTATTTCTCGTCGATCTCTGCAAACTGCCCTAATAGTCTTTTATATCCACTGCCTATAGCTTCCAAAAATATAGTATTAATGCAATCCACGTTCTTAGATGGTCAATATGGAACAAGCACGTAAGTAAGAAAAGGGCAGAATGTACGGTCATGCGATCCATTTCATTAAAAATATTGACCAATAAAATAATCTGGTGTGTATTTCCCGCTTTTACACATAAACATGACTCGCCTATCATGTCAGAATGATACAATCTAACAACTTCCTGTAAACAATCTTTTCACCTCTTTGAGATTCTTATAAAATCCCTAGATTTAAAAAGGTAAACCAAACTTAAACAATAATAGTCCTATTAAAATAAAATAGATATAACTTAGACCTGCTCAAAATCTGCCCAACAATTACAAGTGACCAAGATCAATCCACAATATCAGCCGTTCCGAGTCTAGATCTAGATCTAGCCTCAAAGCACGGCAACCAATTGTCACGATCTAGTTGTTTCTAGGGGTTCCCAATCAAACAAAACATTTATGTAATGCAGGGTTGGGCCAATCATAAAAATCAAGAGACTTGCGTTTTTCTTCAAAATACTACAGCTGAACTTTATAAGTGAATGATAATTCAGAGCTAAGGCAAGCTCACATTCAAATAAAAAAAAAATAATAAAAAAGCTAATAAAACTTTAAAAACTGAGTCACTTCAGCAATGCACAGAAAGAAAGAAAGAAAGAAAGAAAGAAAGAAAGAAAAAGCAACATGTAATTGGCATATTTACAAGAGGCAATAATGATAAAAGTTATACCCAATGCTGGAGTAGGTTATCCAGCTTATAATTTTTTTTTGCGCAGTCAGGATAACTTTAGATTTTTTAAAGAAATTCTTTTCAGGTCGGCTTATGTTTTGAATGGTAGTATCTATTCTTCTGTTTGTGCACTCGTCATGTCACGTTGAGAATCATGTAACGGTGTTTTGGCCACTGCGTTAGACAAATCATTGTCGTAATAATGCCTCCGACAGGTGAAACATATAACTCTTTACATTATCTTAAACAGATTATTTAAGTGGCTAAAGCAGACTTTTACGACTTTTCACCACCAACAGATCTCAACCGATCAAGCATAGTTGAGATTTCTAAAATCGTTTACACTAATTTGTATCCTTAAGTGGCACATTTGTCTCAGCTCTGTGACACAGATAGATAGAAAAGGTAGTATATTGGAAAGAGGACTCGCACTTTTTTTTTTTAATCAAAGACATTTAAAAGACTGAAATGAACATTTTTCATGTCAATTTATTTTTTTTTTATAATGTTGGTGTTAAAAACGTAACATATTAATCACAATTTAAGTCTAATTAAGGCTGTAAAGTATAAAGATGAGAAAGTTAGATATTCTAGAAACATTTCCATATTCAGTTTAAGATATATTTATTAATCAAAGCATGTGTTCCGGAGAAAATAATAGAAAAAAAAAACAAAATCCTTTTGAGAATAAAAGATAATATCCGCCTTTATCAAAATTCTTATTCTTTGGATAAGACCATGCTTTTGGTAGAACATGTTTCATTATTATGTATTCAAGGAAAGTGTTATTTTATTTGATGCTCTTGACAAACTTCTATCAAAGTATTTTTGCTCTTACCCAGCTCTTGCGAAAGCCTCCATAAGCATCATTACTCAGAGGCCCTCACAAACGCTGCGAATTTCTGATAACGTTTTATTTGCATGTACTCCGCCAAGTAAGTTATGACATTGCTTGTTCAGATTTTTTGCTTCTGTTTCATAACCTGTAACAAAATGAAAAAGCGAAATAATCGGTGATAAATCAATAGTTTATTAATGCAAACACGTACTAAAACCAAGCATATGGAAAAACTGAAACACATGAAACAACCTGATGGTTGTTCTTTGGTAAAAAAAAAAATACTTTCTTTGAAATGTTAAATGTTAAACTTACTTACTAAAAAAAGTGCAATTAAAGAAAAAAAACGTTTAGAAACTATTCCCAAATGGATCGCATTACTTTATCCCTAATCAAAATGCGTGTTCAGTTTTAGAAGACATTAATTAATAAATTACCCTATCAACTTGATGGGCATACACTACAGAGTCTTTTTTTCATGTACAGAACGCCATGACAAAAAAAATAAATAAATAAAAAAACGACCAAAAAACTATCGCTATCACCAATAAAAAAATCGGCTCGAGATTTCTGAAGTTGGCGCTCTGTAGGCAAAGAACAAAAAATCACGTACTTTTTTAAAAGAGACTAGTTCTCGAAAATCTAAACACAGAGAAAAGGAGCTAGAATAATTGAAAGTATCCTTTCCCTATTAATATATTGCAAGAAGAGATTACTACAGAAAGGCATTCCTCGAGTAAACGCTGAGGCGGTAAACTAATAAAGTTTATTTCCTACATATCAAGTAACATGAATTTTGTTATCATGACTAAAGCTTTAAATATTTTAATATGATTTCAGGGACCAAACGATTAGGAAACAAAATAACAAACGGCACGAGAAATCAGACTAGAAGTTTATCGTGTAATTCAATGTCTTTAAAAACAACAATCCATTACCTCCATTTTTAAACAGTGTGCAATAACACGAGCGTAATGAATGCTAGAAATTAAGCGGGCCTGGTCACGGCCCAAATATAACCAACAGTGACCTACTTTTGTGACTTCAGTTTGCCTCGGCTACTGACGTAGTACATCTTTTGAAAGAAACGAATAGATTGATTGAAAAAAAAAATTTCAGCACATAGATTTTTTAGACGCATTATGCTTATTATAACACTTTGGTTTCACTTATAATGATTTCATATTAAGATTTTTTTGGATGTAAAATCATGAGTAGAAAAGAGTCTACATTTTTAGATCTATGCCTAAATCAAGACTAGGTTGGATCGGCAGGGGGGGAAAGATTGGCACAACAACATGGCTTGTTTGGATAGAAACTTTTTTCTCTCTTCTTTCGAGAGTAGATGTATATGACTTATTTTGAAGAGTTTCGGGTTGTAGTTAGAGGCACAGCAGTTGCAGATAGCTGAAAATTATCATGAAGGTGCGGGCGTGGAAAGGAGATATTCACCTCGAATTTCGTTGAATCCTACACGATTATTTTGCATGTATTGTCACTTATCCTTTTTGCTTCCTCCTCATAAGCCCCAGAAACAATGTAGGCCTACCATTTTCTCATACACATTTTTAGCTCTTTCTCCTGCAGAGAAGGATGCGGATAAATTGTCAACATTTTGTACACGCGGATAAGTGGCGTAAGGGAAATAAGCAAAAGAAGATTGAAACTAAATGTGATCTGAAATAGGTGGTACGATGCAGAAGGTTAGGGACATCTGCTGACGCAGCTTCTTCCCTATATCCTCACAAACTTAGGGAACAACCTATCACAAAGTATGCCATAACTGGAAACAATAGCCTAAAAAGATTTCTGTAGAAAGCGGCGAAAAAGTTAATTGCTAATTTGCGCTTGTTTTCAAAATTACTCAGGTCTCATGTTTTTCTTAATATTTGGGACCCTTGTTTTTGGTGTTGATATCATTTATTAACAGATGTTTACAAAATAAGCCACGGAAGGGATACCCTTCCCAACATTTATTTCTTAAGTAAAACTATTAGAGAGAACTTCGGATAAAATCAATAATATCAAGTAGAAATGGATTGAACGAACCGTAGAAATCTGAGATCTCCTGGAGTGAGATGGACAGCGTCAGATTATGAAACAGTTGCTGGTAACAGCTTTATAGTCTCGAGATCAGTTATGTATGATCTGAGAAGGACATTAGAATAGCGGTGATAAAAACAGCACATAAGAATTTAAAGGTTTCGTTCATTTCAATAGGATTTAAAGTTGCCAGGCTGAAAGTCAAACAAATGACATGATAATTATAGAAATATGTGCAATAGGTCTACGCAATGAAAAAAAATATCATTAAAAAGGCATAGGTAATGACTTAAAGATTTAGACAATGTGAACTCATTTTTAAAACCAAGAAACTATGGTTATAATGGAGACATGTAAATAAATGGACAGATATCTTTCTCAGCGCTATTTAACTAGCGCGTCCACTGCAAAATGCAACCGGGCTATGCTAAAATGTCACATCATCATTTTGTTTGCAGTTTACGTAAATACCCCGCGTCCACCGCATCAGGCCAGCTGATCTACTAGTCTGATTGCTACTTTCCTACTGCAATAGATTCCTAGGCTACACTGTGTTGCTTACATATTTAACTTAGGCTCCTAAATTGTTACTGCACTAAAATTTATATTTGGTAATAGCTATCGTCTTCATTGATGTATCATAATAAATTCTTTTGTCCTTGCATCCTTGAGCTTCATTCTTAATTTTTTCACATAACAATATTACATTAATATCTAGACGTGATATTCTAATGCGTTGAAAAACTCAAATATAATTTATTTTACAGGGAAAAAAATGCAATTGAATATCACACCACCATCATTTCACGAGATACGGTGTAACAATTTGTGCTGAAAACATGCTTATAAAGAGAGGGCAACAACCATCAATATTATTTTTTAAATATAATTTGTTATGATTATTATTTTTTTCTGCATTGGTGTAGGAAAGTATCAAAGAATAGTGGGTTTTTTTTTAAATTTGGAACTCTGCGGCGGGGTCTTAAACAACATAATCTTAATTTTTCTATACAAATTGCATGAAAGTAAATGATTGTAGTCAAACTGAGATTATTATATTTTAGAAGTCGTAAGGGCCTACATATGAGCAGATCAATAGAAGCTGGTGCCCGTCAAGGCCAATTGTCTCCCCATGAACCAAAAGAGGGAGAGCTAGTTTGGCTCTGGCTCTATAACGCTTGGTCTTCAATGTTTGCCTTCTTAAAATTAGTTCATATAGGGCTTCATCAACCAATTTTTTTTCTTTTCTTGTTTCCCTTTTTATTTTTGTGTGAAATTTAATTTATTTGCTTAATTTTAAACACAGAAGAAATGCGCTAATTTCTATTGAAATATTCATTATAATTGCTATTGCCTCTTTATTTGTCTAGTATGTATCTACACAAGTGGGTTAGTTTAAATTAAAGATCTTTCGAATGGTGAACTACATAGTAAAAAAATCCGATCTTTCAAAATCCAGTCTCATAATAGAATGCACAAATTTTGAATGCACATTAACAGCTCATTTGCTAGCTAAAGCGGCAAGTTTGAAATTTTATACCTTCGACTATATTTTTGAAATCTTACTTTTTTTTAAAACTCGGTTCCATAACAACGTAAAAAAAGATCCGGATAGACAGTTCTTTTTAAAAAGGTTTTTTTTTTTTAATTTCTTTTAAAATTTTTTTTTTTTAATAGGCTTATATCGTATAGATGTTAGAATCGCAGCATCTGTTCAGGCCTTTGAAGTGTGAACAAGTTTGGACAGATTGCCTGTAAACACCATCTTTATTATTATTATTATTATTATTATTATTATTATTATTATTATTATTATTATTATTATTATTATTATTATTAATATTATTATCTGCTTAAAATTTTGAACTATCTTTTTCTTGCTTCAGAAAGGTCAGATTTGTCACAAATTTTCTTTAAAATTGTGCTGCAAAGGAATTTTCAAAGATTGACACCACAAAATAAATGTACGTGGCCCCAATCATATATGTGATGATAAAACCATAAAAAAAGTGGACATCATGAATAAACTATGCATGCATTTTTTTCCCCAATTTTCCTTCGTTTTTTCCAGGCCCGACGATTTCCTGTCAGGATTATGCAGGAGTTATGAGTTCATATCATGATCGCCAATATGCCTTTTGTCGCAACAACAACCCACACGGGTATTCGGTGTGTGGAAAACTAAAGCAATCATCTAAATATAAATGGTGCGCTCGAGTGGCTCTTGCCGTTAAGGGTAAGTATTGATCTGTTCCAAAAATTCTATTGCTGCCTACAAATATAGCACTACTCTTAGTATTCTAAGAAAAAAAATCACCTTATTTAAATAACTACTGTTTCAATAACTGTTTGTCACTGTACTTTTCCTCCGCCTGCTCCCCCTTCTTCCTTTCTTTATACTAAAACATAAGGTCTACGTGATCAATAATCTTTCTTAGAAAAAAAGGGCGTACTGTGTTTTATATGTTCATTTAAATATGTCACCCGTATCATTTATTGCGAAAAGCTAGCAAGTTAATTTTTGTTTTACAAGTTCCTCCCATAGGTCCTCCTAAACTAACATCAAATATTGACAATACGAATCATACGGCCGAGGTTGGAACTAACCTTACTGCAACGTGCCAAGTCTTTCCTGTAAAGAATGACCCTGTTCTTGTATGGATTATGTACTCAAAAGACGACATTATTGGCCGTTCTCTGAAGGCAGATGACGATAAAATTATTTCGTATAATGGTAAGAATCGATTTTATCCGCTGTCTATGTAGCCCTAAGATGAGATGCGTTGAGTAAAAACGTGGCACATGTCGCAAACCTACATTTATCAGTAAGATTGAAGTAAGATCACTCTCTAGGCCTATTGAGATTATAATGCCTCTGATAACCTCTTTACAGCTCATGTATTTCCTTACCGGCCCATGCGCTTTACTGACCATGAGAGAGTTTCTTTGAGCAGCAATACAAGACAAAAATTTGATTAAAAATCGTCCTTTTAAAATAATTTATATGCTCTAGCGTCTCCATTCATAAATAGTCGCTCCATACTGACTAACCACGGCTTGTTGAATATAATAAAAGTTATGTTGTACAGGTTTCCATTCATAAATAGTGCGCATAAATACATTGTTAACCAACAGATATGACAAAAGATACGAATATATTGTTTGTTTAGGAGAGCCTCATGTCCGTTCATGATCTCTTACTTTCATTTCAGTAAAAATGTTAACCTTTGTTTTCTTGAACGCCTCACAAACTTTAATATTAACTTTCATTATATCTTCAATATAATTTACCTTAGAATTTAATTAAGTGTATTTCCCAAAATATCATTTCACCACAAAGTGTGATTTCTAGTATAATTGCTTACACTGTACAGGATGGCGGACATGAGATCTTTCAGGATTCTGAAAGGATTGCTAAATTTGAATGTGCCGCAAAGAAGACATGAGTAATACGATTCAGTGGTCCAGGAAATACTGCATATAAGGCTAATGACCCAATGGATCTGTTTAGTAAGACTGATACAAAATTTAAAAAATGCCTCATATGAGGTAATGCATCTCTGTGGACAGTCCATGCGTAGCATGATTTTTGTAGTCGACGGGGTACCTGACATGAAGTAATGCGCCGGTGAATCCCTGTTGAAAGTCTTATGCAAATGTAGATTGATTCAATAGTCAATGGGATACCTCAGATGAGGTTAATGAGCTAGTGAATCTTTCCGGAAAGTCTGTTACAAAAGCAGTGTGATTTAGTATTCAGGGGGACACATCATATGTAGCCAGTGAGTCTGTACATTTTTTTGGTATGATATTTCAGTAGCGTACTTCAGCAGTCGAGGGGACGGTTCACATGAGATTAATAAACCAAGGGAGTCTCTGTATTAAGTCTAATATATAAAAAGCACGATTCAGTCTAATTTGGGATACCTTAAATGAGGCTAATGAGCCACTTAATGTCTCATTTTTAAGTCTGCTACATAAATAGCGTAATTCAGTAGTTAAGGGGATACCTGACAAGAGGCAAATAAGCGAGTGAATCTTTGTGGTAATCAGATACATTAGCAACGTGCTTCAGTAATAAAGGCTATACATCAAATGAAACTTACGAGTCAGTGAATCTGTCAAGTGAATCTGATGCATAATAGCGTGCTTCAGTGGTGAAGAGCATACCCCACAGGTAAGTGTGGCATATATGCAGAATGAATCAATAATCATAGGGATTACTTAGACGAGGCTGATGAGCCAGTGAATCTCTTATGGTCAGTCTGGTGCATGAGTATCATGATTAAGTAGCAAAGGGATACCTCTTATGAGGTTAATGTAGCAGTGAATCTGTGTAGTAAGTCTTATACAAAGCTAGAGTGATTCAGGGGGATACTTTAAATGAGAAATGAAATCTCTGTAATAAGTCTGATACATAAATGGCGTCCTTTATTGTTCAGAAAAAACACTTTACTTGAGTCTAATAAGACAGAAAAACTCTGTATTATGTCTGATACATAAGAAGCGAGCTTCATTATTCAAGAAGACACTTCACTTGAGGCTAATGAAAAAGGGAATCTGTACAGAAAATCTGATACATAAGTAACGTGTTTCATGATTCATGAGGACACTCTACACGAGTAATGAGACAGGAAATGTCTATATAAGTCTGATACATACGTAGCGTGCGTTATTATTGAGGGAGACACTTTACATGAGACTAATTAGACAGAAAAACTCTGTAGTAAGTTTGATGAGTAGGGTGATTCAGTGGTCAAGGGATATCTCATATGAGAATAATGAGCAAGTCACCCTGTATGATCAGTCTGATAGATAAGTAAAGTGATTCAGTGATCTAGGGATATCTCAAGTTAGAATAATGAGCCAGTGAATCTGTATAGTCAGTGTGGTATATAAGTAGCGTGATTTTGGTAATCCACGTACCTCACAATATATAATATTTTATCTTTTTGTGCATCCCTCAAACTGCACCTAAAATAATTCTTCTAAGCTTGATAGTGAATTTCCTGTATGATTTTACATTGAAGATGTTGTTATTATAAGTTCTTGAAGAAGAAAAGCGATTGGTTAAAAAATAATAATAAAGCGCGTTTTTCGTCTTTAAGTCTTTATCTCAAGTTCTAGATAGAACGTCTGAAAAGTTTCAAAAGTTTTATTTTGTTAAATTAGGCAAGAGGACTTATCCCAGAATACCAAATTTGCACCACAAATATCTATACTTCTTTTTTTTTTTTTTGCCCCCCGCGCAAAAGAAGTATACAACAATAAGCATTTCTATATAAGTTTAGCCAAAGATATATAAGAACATTAGAAATTGTTCAATTACGCATGGATTAAAAAGGCACTCAAACTTAAAACATTAAAAAAAAAAATGACGTGAAAAAGGCTTTAATTGTTTTTCTACACATAATACCAGCAAATGCTGGAGTGCTTCCTTATTACAAGTCTTATTTGATCGTTCTCGCCAATCCTCCAGTAACAAAACTGTCAAATGGAAGCGACATAATCATATCCGAGCTTCAGGTAAAGGTCACTGCATCGATGGGTGGCGCTTCCGTTGGCTGTTATGCTTATAACATCTCCAAATACGGGAATAACTTTTCATGCTTTCAAAACGATATTTTCTGCGCGAGGTCATTGCCCTTAAAAGGTAATAGTCTTTCCGTTACAGCAATCATATTAACATTAATCTATCAATCTATCAAACTGTCTTTCAATTTCTCTAATTATTTATCTTTCTATTTATTGATATTATTATTATTATTATTATTATTATTATTATTATTATTATTATTATTATTATTATTATTATTATTATTATTATTATTATTATTATTATTATTATTATTATTATTATTATTATTATTATTATTATTATTTCTAGAATATTTATATTTCTATGGTTATATATCAATAAATTTATTATTTTCTGATATATTTAAATCTTATTCTCTATTTCTACCATATAAATTACCTCTGTATATCTACATCTCTCAATTTCTGTTTGTATGTTTGTTAATTTATTTGTATCCTAGGTTCACACACACAAACACACACACACACACACACACACACACAC
>BLXT01006951.1:656110-668952 GCA_019648995.1 Plakobranchus ocellatus | reverse complement strand
TCCACCCGACCATTGTATGTTATAATCCCTCCACCTGACCATTGTATGGTGGAGTATCTCAACCCGCCCATTGTATGGTGGAATATCTCCACCTGACCATTGTATGATAGAATATCTCAACCGAACCATTGTATGGTAAAATATTTCCACCTGACTATTGTATGGTATAATATCACTACCCTACTATTGTATGGTGGATCTCTTCACCCGACCATTGTATGGTAAAATATCTCCACCCAACCATTGTATGGTAGAATCTCTCCACCCGACCATTGCATGGTAGATCGTCTCCATCCGACCACTGAATGGTAGAATATCTCCAGCTGACCAATGTATGGTACATTCTCTCCACCCGACCATTGCATGGACGATTCTCTCCACCTGACCATTCTATGGTAGATTCTCTCCACCCGACCCTTCTATGGTAGATTTTCTCCACCCGATCATTTTATGGTAGAATATGTCCACCCCACCATTGTATGGTAGAATCTCTCCACTCGACCATTGTATAGTAGAATCTCCTCACCCGACCATTGTATGGTAGATTCTCTCCACCCCATCACTGTATGCTAGAATATCTCCACCTCACCACTGTATGGTATATCTCTCTACCCGATCATTGTATGGTGGGATATCTCCGCCCGACCATTATATGGTAGATTCTCTCCAACCGACAATTGTATGGTAGAATATCTGCACTCGACCATTGTATGGTATAATCTTTCCACCCCACCATTGTATGGTAGATTCTCACCACCTGACCATTCTATGATAGAATCTCACCACCCATGGTAGAATACCTCCACCTGACCATTGCATGGTGGAATCTCTCCACCCGACCATTGTATGCTAGAATATCTTCACCTCACCATTGGATGGTAGATCTCTCAACCCGACTATTTTACATTATGATCTCTCCACCCGAACATTGTATAGTGGAATTTCTCCACCCGACCATTGCATCGTGGATCCCCTCCACTCGACCATTGTATGGAAGAATATCTCCACTCAACCATTGTATGGTAGAATCTCTCCACATACCCATTACATAGTAGAATATCTCTACCTAACCATTGTATGGTACAATATCTCCACCCGACCATTTTATGGTAGAACATCTCAATTCGACCATTGTAAGGTAGACTCTCGCCACCCGACCATTGTATGGTGGAATCTTTCCACATGACCATTGTATGGTACTTCTCTCCACCTGACCATTGTATAATAGATCTCTCAACCCAACTATTATATCTCTCTACCTGACCATTGTGTGGTGGAATCTCTCCACCCGACCATTGTATTGTAGAATGTTTCCACCCGACCATTCTTTGGTGGAATATCTGCACCTGACGATTTTATGGTATAATCTCTCCACCCGACCATTGTATGGTGGAACCTCTCCACCCGACCATTGTATGGTGGAACCTCTCCACCCGACCATTGTATGGTGGAATCTCTCCACCTGACAATTGTATGGTAGAATCTCTCCACCTGACCATTGTATGATGGAATCTCCCAACCTCACCATTCAATGGTAGAAACTCTCCACCTGACCATTCTATGGTAGAACATCTCCACCCGACCTTTGTATGGTAGAATATCTCCACTTCACTATTGTATGGTAGAATCTCTCCACATAACCCTTGCATGGTAGAATATCTCTACCTAACTATTGTATGGTATAATATCTCTACCAGACCTTTCTATGGTGGAATCTCTCCACCCGACCATTGTATGTTATAATCCCTCCACCTGACCATTGTATGGTAGATCTCTCGACCCGACAATTGTATTGTGGATTCATTACACATGACTATTGTATGGTAGTTCTCTCCACCTGACCATAATATGGTAGATCTCTCCACCCGACTATTATATTGTAGATTTCTCGACCTGACCATTGTATGGTGGAATCTCTCCACCCGACCATTGCATTGTAGAATGTCTCCACCCAACCATTGTATAGTAGAATATCTGCACCTGACAAATGTTTGGTGGAATCTCTCCACCTGACCATTTTATGGTATAATCTCTCCACCCCACCATTGTATGGTGGAACCTCTCCACCCGACCATTGAATGGTGGAATCTCTTAACTTGACAATTGTATGCTAGAATATCTCCGCTCTACCATTGTATGGTAGAATCTCTCGATCTGACCATTGTAATGCAGAATATCTCCACCTGACCATTGTATGGTAGATCTCTACACCCGACGATTTTATAGTATAATCTCTACACCCGACCATTATATAGTGGAACATCTGCACCCGACCATTGTATGGTGGAATATCTCCACCCGACTATTGTATGGTAGAATATCTCCACCCGACCATTGTATGGTATAATATCTCCACCCGACCATTGTATGCTAGAATCTATCCACCCGAACACGTATTTTAGATTCTCGCCACCCGACCATTGTATGGTAGAATATCTCCACTCAACCATTGTATGGCAGAATCTCTCCACCCGACCACTGTATAGTAGATTATCTCCACCAGGCCATTTCATGATAAAATCTCTTCACCCGATAATTGTATGGTAGAATATCTCCACCTGACCATTGTATTGTAGATTCTGTACACCCGACCATTGTATGGTAGAATCTCTCCACCCGACTATTGTATGGTAGAATATCTCCACCCGACCATTTTATGGTAGAAAGTCTCCACCTGACAATTGTAAGGTAGTTCTCTCCACCCGACCATTGTATGGTAGAATATCTCCACCAGACCATTGTATGGTAAAATCTTTCCTCCTGACCATTGTATGGTAGAATATCTCTACCTGATCATTGTATGGTTGATATCTCCACCTGACAATTGTAAGGTAGAATATATCCACTCACCATTGTATGGTCGAATATCTCCACTCGACCATTGTATGGTAGAATCTCTCCACCTGATCATTGTATGATGTAATCTCTCCACTCGACCATTGTCTGGTAGAATCTCTCCACATGACCATTGCATGGTAGAATATCTCTACCTAACCATTGTATGGTACAATATCTCCACCGGACCTTTGTAAGGTGGAATCTCTCCACCCGACAATTGTATGTTATAATCCCTCCACCTGACCATTGTATGGTGGAATATCTCCGCACGACCATTGTATGGTAGAATCTCTCAACCCGACCATCGTATGGTAGATTCTCTCCACCCGACCATTGTATGGTATAATATCTCCGCCCGACCATTGCATGGTAGATATTCTCCACCCGACCATTTTATGGTAGATTATCTCCACCCGACCATTGTATGGTAGAATCTCTCCACCCGACAATTGTATGGTAGAATATCTCAACCTGACCATTGTTTTGTAGATTCTGTACACCCGACCATTGTATGATAGAATCTCTCCACCCGACCATTGTATGGTAGAATATCTCCACCCGACCATTTTATGGTAGAAGGCTTCCACCTGATCATTGTATGGTTGATATCTCCACCTGACAATTGTAAGGTAGAATATCTCCACTCACCATTGTATGGTCGAATATCTCCACTCGACCATTGTATGGTAGAATGTCTCCACCTGATCATTGTATGATGTAATCTCTCCACCCGACCATTGTATGGTAGAATATCTCCACCTGACCATTGAATGGTAGAATCTCTCCACCCGACAATTGTATGGTACAATATCTCCACCCGACCATTGTATGGTGGAATTTCTCCACCTGACCATTGAATGGTAGAATCTATCCACTCGACCATTGCATGGTGGAATTTCTTCACCCCACCATTGTATGGTGGAATCTCTCTACCCGACCATTATATGGTGGAATCTATCCACTCGACCATTGTATGTTAGATCTCTCCACCCGACCATCGTATGGTAGAATCTTTCCACTTGACCATTGTATGGTAGAAAATCTCCACCCGACCATTGTAAGGTAGAATATCTCCACCCGACCAATGTAAGGTAGAACATTTCCACCCGACCATTGTATGGTAGAATATCTCCACAGAACCATTGGATGGTAGAATCTTTCCAGCCGACCATTGTATCGTAGAATCCCTTCACCTGACAATGGTATCGTAGAATCTCTCCACCTGACATTGGCTTATCAATTTAGCAAACATTTTCTGGGAGCGCTCTTGGCATAATAAATTCAGTACTCTTTGACACAACTCACAGAATCTATTGCGGTAGATCCGATCGCCGTCCACTCCGACCAAGCAAATAGAAAGCGCTCAGAACTTTGCTCTTTGTTCGGCTGATTAAAAGGTGCGCTCGACAGTATAATTACGTGTTATCATCATGTGTCCTCGTGACTTTGACAACTAGTTTGAGACCTGGACATTGCCTCACTGGAAGCTTAAGACATGGTCATCACCGCATGTAAGAATTGAGATCCGGTCATCGCCGAACGCAAAGCTTGAGATCTCTTCATCGCCGTTCGTAAAGCTGGAGACCTGGTCATCGCAACATCTAGATGGCGATAGGGATGCACAAGAGTGACCTCTCCACACAGGCAAGGCGGCTTCAAATTGTGCCTGCTATCCCAGCTAACATCTTAGTGTTGTCCATCTTCAGTAGAAGACAGCGCTCGTAGTTCACTCTTTTTTTACCAGCGATCCATTCACGAAGCACCTTCGCAGCCGATGCCTCTCGCCACTTTGACCCCTCGACTGCAAATATCTCATCTCAAGACAGACCACCAGAGATAACTTGACTTCCCTGGATCTCTAAAGGCGGCACCATTCGTGATTATTGGCACAGATTTCCATCTCGTCAGATGGTACAAGGTATCCTTTATCTTACTTTGAAAATTCTCTGTCTCCAAAAGATGAAGCCGAAGTCGGAACTTTCATCGTTTTAACAGCCAGTGCCCTCACCATCACTCCCTCATTTTTTTTTCCAGGGATGCTCGAAAACATTCAGCTGGGAGAAATGTGACCTTGTCTCTTGCATCTGAAACACTGGTCATTTGTGCTTACCTTGACCTCTTCCTTACGTTCACCATCACTTCTAGTAGCTCATGAAGAAACTAGATTTTATGCTGATCACACGCTAAAGTTGATTATGTTAGGCTCACAATGTTTCGATCTTGTGTGAGCACATGCATTCTGAGTCTAATAATAACCTCGAAGTTAAATTAATAGATTCACTCACAACATAAAATATTACGATAATTATAAATATTACGATAATTATTACGATTTAACATATCAAAAATTTTATTGTCTCAAAGAAATGATAAAAAGACATCAATAAAAAGTAGAAATGAAAATACTGAATGGTGGATAAACAGAACAATTATATACCTCTATATGCGATAATAACTTATTCCAGGATTTTTGTATTTACATCGCATGTAAGAATAACTAATGCAATATGAGTATTGATTTTTTTCTGCCTCTTTCTTTGTCATTACTGTTATAACGCCCTCTTCATCATCCAGCCTCCAGCCAAACAAGCAAATCGCAGAAGAAAAGCACATTGCCTCAAGGTACTGCTCAATATAATTGTGGAAAGTAACAGATTCAATTATTTGCATAATTTACTGCAGGAAAAAGGAAATGAGATATATATAGAGAGTAACCATAGTGTACATATTTAAATTGGAAAAAATGAGTAAAATATAGAGAATGTCATAATAATTATTTGATAGTCACAAGGGCACAGAATGATTTGAATAAGGATGACGTCGCAGAGAGAGAGAGAGAGAGAGAGAGAGAGAGAGAGAGAGAGAGAGAGAGAGAGAGAGAGAGGTCAGTTTTGATGTAACACTAGTTATATCACTTGCCACTTGCCGTGGCTTTTACTTTCCTAATGCCGCTTGCAAGCAGACACAAAGTCACCCGCCACATGCCGCTCGTTCTACGACCAGAAAAGCCATGCGCTCTACAACTTGATATTCTTGTCTCTCAGAAAAGTCGCATGGATCCCATGATAAACCTAAAAAATCGAGAGCATTAGACAGGAGCAACCGGCACAAAGAACCTAACGGTGTTGAAGTGACGTCACTTGACCTCCCCAGTGGAATCAGCGGTCATTGACACGCGATTAACAACTTTTTTTTTAATTATAAAATAACTGAATGTTCCGTTTCTTGTATCAAACTCCAAATAGCGTGTGGAATATGAAGTGGCTGTGTGATAATTCCCTTTTCTCGTCTGAGGCTACATAATCCTTGCCGTGTCCGGCTTTGACAGCCGACTTAAACTCGCAACACAGAGTTCTTGCAGACTTCAGATCAAGTTCTCTAACTACATAGCCACAAATATCCTGATCGATAGACAAATGGGCATATAAGTATGGTTAATGATATTTGTAAAATACATGGGCTAACATATGGCTCACGATAAGAGAAAATCAGTTAAGAAACAGCAAACTTATTCAAATCATTGAGAAGTTTCACCAAGGGATCCTAAGATTGATCAATTGGTCATGAGAGATTGAGCTTGCATTCCCATTTTTTTCAAACGAAATATATGGAAGTTAGAGGATCTGATCATAAAAGAGATAAATGAAGCGAAGAGAAAAAAAAAAAAAGAAGAAGAAACCGAGGGCGTTTAAAAATGTTAAGATAAATAATAAATGCCAATGCTAGACCTGAACAGCAAGCAAATTGATTTCAGTCTGATATGGGTGGAGGGAACTATCAGCACCACGCGGCTCAAACCAGACAACGGAAACACCTGAACTTACATATATATATTTATGCATGCAATCTTACAAACAATTGGACATCGTAGCTGCGGCCTTCAGTCTGTTAGGAGCAGGTTTTGTTCACTGCGACCCGCCCAGAGGCTAAGGTTGACAATGTGAGACTAACAAATGACTCAACATTGTGTGCATAATTCAATGGCCTGTCGATCACAAAACGATCTCTGGCTTTATGGCCTTCGTTAGGCCAAAACATCAAAGGGGGAGGGGGAGCCCAATCTGAACTCGATACAACAGTCCATGCAGATTTCCTTTATCTGGAGTAAAGGATGGAGGATAGGTCAAGACAAATATATACCAGCAGAAAGGTAAAAATTTATATTGGTAGATAGATAGTCTAATCGACTTATCGCTAGGTGAAGATAGATACATGTAATTATTTTAGAAGACATTTGTCAAACTGTTATGGACATAATATTTCAATTAAAAATATATGTAATTTTTGGCATTGCGATTTATTGATATCCCTTTTTTTTACCCAGATCCCGGTTCTGCTGAGACAGAAACAGGTAAAAATATGCACAATCTCCAATAAACATAGGCTTACAACATAATACAGGATAAACTGAATGAAATATCCGTAAATATGATAATATACAAAGGCCCATTTCTTGAGTGATGTCTTGATAAATTATTAAGGACTAACTATGATGACAAGTACCGTCCTAAAAATCGATGTTTAGCAAAAAAAAAAAAAAAAAAAAACCAAAGTGAATGTTTACAATCCCTAAACTTCCAGATATCTCTAGTAAGTCGATCTGTCGAGATGAATTACATGAATTTGCATGAAAATAATAATCTACAAGCAGCGGAAAGCCGTGGGAAAAACCTCCAGAGTTTGAAGGTAGATTAGTTTACTGTAATCTAATAAATGAGACTGACAATATTGCAGTTTATCAATATGTCTCTAGAAAAAACAACATTGCGGCATTTAAATGATATAATGTATGAAACATTCATTACGCTTTAAGGAGATGATAGCTAGATGTCATTTAAAAGGCAGTGAAAAAATGTTCATATATAGATTAATGAAGAGCGATTATATATGGATTCAGGAAATGAATAAATAGCTTATTGCAGAATTTATATTTTCATTGCTTGTAAGAGTTATGAATAATGGGAAAGATTTCCGCCTATGCACACAAGTAATATCACATAATAATAAAGACAAATGAAGGTGTTTTAGCCAACTGCGGACAATTTTAACATTTACCAAAAAATTATTAACACTTATTAAATAAGACTTAGTGATTTCGTACAAATAACAACGATATTTGAAACTTCTGGGAACGTTTTATTGAATACCCCAATTATACTCTTGAATAATGGCGGCTGAGTTTTAGTTCGTCAGTCCGCTTTGGATCTGACTGTGAAATGATATACAGGTGAAGGAAAAACTAGTATGTAACATTTTCATGTCATTTCAATGCTACTTCTGGGATAAAAGAAGTTGATTCTATGTAGCTTTCATAAGATGACTTTTCGTGTGTGCATATTCCAGTAGTGGCGTATGTGTGTATTGACTATATGCTCTGTTTTTCTGTTCATTGCTACAATAATGCCACCTAGCCCATGCCCATGAGTAAAGTCGGCGAAAAAAGGCATATTCGTTCAAGGTACTGGCAAAAATAATCGTGAAAAGTAAAATATTTAATCACTAACATAATGTATTGCTCCAAAGAAAAAAATATAATGAAATGAGATCGAGAATGTCTAGAGTGTCTTAATGTTTGAAAAATATCAATGGATAAAATATAGACCAGAGTCAGGCAAACATATTGATTTACTATAGCAAAATCCATTGCTCATTTCTTTTAAAAATATTATTTCACTTAAGGAGGGGTGCTGGTGGGAAAATGACCGAATTTGGGTCACACCAGCGCTATTGAGATATTAACATATTCTGAAACTAGAACATATCCTAGGTTCATGAGTACAAAAGAGAACATTATTTCTAGGTTTATTTTATCAGAAAAATGCACTAGAAGGATTAGGATACATACTAAAACTGTTAATTTTTTCTCTTCAGAAAATTGCGTTTTTCTCAAAATGTGCTTTTTCAACAGTTTTTGTCCCAACTCCTTTTTGATTTTTTGAACAATCCTTTTCAAATTTTTACAGGTTTTGTGTCATGTTATTCCACACAAAAGTATCTGAACACATTTTTTCATTTTTTGCATACGAAGAGAGTTATTCCCCTTTTATGAATTTTTTAAGGGGCATAATCAAATAACTAAGAAAAAATTCACATTTTTTTAAAAAACATTTTTGGAATCTGGCTTTTTACTTCAAGAGAAGAGGTATTTAGGTGTCTTAGTACAAAGTTTGAAGTCATTTGGTTAAAAAAATAAAGGAGCCTTAACTTGCAAACACAGTGGATCCGTCAACCTCACGTGTATCGGCAATTGTACCCTGTGACCTAACGTGCCGTTGACGGGACGTGACGGAAGATACCAGGAGGTCTTACTTATCGCTATCAAAATACAAGTTGTCGCTACAGTGGATACATGGTGTCTTTCTCCCGGCGGCCGCCTACCTCGCGTGAAAAAAATTTAACGTGAGGTCTTTACGGTTGCATTAAAATTGTCCCGTTTTTCTCTCGGCATCGCTGTGTTTTTCCAGTATCTGCCAGTGTATTTACTTCATTTGAACAGTTGTTAACCTTTATAGTAAGTGTAACAGTCGATTTTAATAGTACAGAAGAGGGACAATAAAAGAATGCTTATCTGAGAGTGATCACGAGCCGTTCTTTTGATGCAATAATTTATTTCGCGTTTTTCTATTCTGGGTCCAACTTTGTCCAGTAGGGGAAAAAAAATGTTGCTGATTTCATTCTAATGTAAGAAACACATTTTTCCTCATCATTGAGAACTTCATCGATGAGATGATGAAATTCTCCAAAAGTATTTCTCCATTGAAATATTTGGTGAACCCAATATCTCCTTCGGTAAAAACGTCGTCTTTTTAACTAGTAGAAGAACATGAGTTTCACAGCCTCCATATTGATGGCCATGGCGTATGCAGATCAAGCACTAGTTGACCTCACACGGGACACACCTTCCGTCATTGTCCTGACCCACTGTGTTTGGTACCTCACAAAACGTTAACGTGACTACAACGGGATGTAAGTTAAACGGATCCACTGTGTCTGCAGTTTTAGGATTTTAAAAGAGCATGATAATTTTCAAGATGGCCGCCGTTTCCAATGCAACCGATAAATAAATTTATATAATAACACTTTTTTTCTTCGAATCATGACATAGGTTAATTGTTTATGCATTTATTATTTTCATAAATTGAAAAACAAGGAATTCTCTGTAGCATGATCTAGGGAAATATATATATATATATATATATATATATATGTATATATATATATTTTTTGTGTGTGTGTGTGTGTGTGGTTTTTATTGACGCCACAAAAATGTATATAGGCATTACATGTATCAGCTTAGCTCCATTATGATAAGATATACACAGAGAGAAAATGATTTTTTTAAGGTCGCTGTCATACACAGAAAGCATAAATATGTGTGGCCGCACAGGAAAACCCTTCACATAGGTTCAGATTTTAAAAAATTGAGAAAGACACAGTTTTGTTTTCTCAAAACATTCCTGAGCATTTTGCTCTTAATTTGAAGGCTCCCTCTTATTAATTTAAAAAATGATGATGTTTTAAAGTCGCCCGATTGAGGAAACATAGTTTTGAGAAAATGGCTTCTTAAGTTTCATGCAGTTTTCAGCTGATAGAATAGATGGTCAAATTGGTTTTACAGACACATAGCACACATACACCCCACCATTGTTCATTCTAACCCACAAATGAGAATCTTAACAAATATTGTTTTGGTAAAAATGAATATTTAATTAAGATATTTAACATTTTGGACCTATCTTTTGTCATTGCTCCTCAGTGAGTGTTATACCTCACAACGACATTGTCCAGTTCAATAATTTATCTACTACGTTTAACTTCAATCTCTAGATCTAGATCTAGATCTCTATTTCTAAAGTAGATCTATAAATTCAATGATTTTTAGGCTGTCAAAATTACGGTTTTAAGTTAGATCTAGCTTCCAAACACCAATAACAAACGACAACAGAGGGAAAAAAAAAAGATCCAGATCTAGGCCGGAGAGAGAAAAGGAGACACAGAATGAAAGAAAACAGGATGCATTGGCAACCATTGTCTATGGGTTTATATCAAGTTATCAAGTTATTACGACAGAGTGATTTTTTCATTACTTTTGCTTTGTTCGTCATTTGCGTCAAGTTGTTTCATAAAATAAAATCGACATTATCATAAACCTATGAATCGGCTAAACTTAGGTTTAAAAACTTTGCAACTTTCGAGTCATTCATTGAGGCTGCGGGGGCGTCGGTGGCACAGTGGCTAGTGAGTCCGCCCTGAGATCTGCAGGGACCATTCTGGCCTTTGTAAACATTGTTTTTAATTGCAATAAACTTAAAATTTATGTTTTAAACTTAAACACTCAATTATATATATAAAATATCAATGTTTTAATGAGCTTTATCTGATAAGAAACGTAAATTGTTTGCTTAACCGATTATCGGATTGTGGCCGTTTTTTTTTTGTTTTTTTTTTTTTGAGTCAGCAGATCTAGAAAGTTATGTCAATTAAGCGGCTGCGCATTCAACCAGGTTAATTTATATTTCTGCGCACTAGTTGGAATCTAACAGTCAAAGAACTGCCGTTTAGTACGGTGTATAATACTTGTGCGTTTGCTGTTATATAGATCTAGCAATGGTGATATGAATTAGACGTAAAGTTTTGAAAATTGGCCGGTGTTTTTGGCTTTCATTGCCACAATCCTGATCAACATGCCTTACATAAAATGTAAAATGAAATAGGCTATAGGTTATAGAAATTTATAAAACTTGGTGGAGTATGAAGATGAAAAAATGGAAATTTTTAAAAACTAAAATCTCAATTTTGGCCATGAACGAGATAATCGATTTTAAATGGCTTTTGTTCAAAATAAGCCTGGGCAACATCCGACTGGTTTTCATGTACGGCCAGACATATTATAAGTTTAGCCTATCTTTAATGGGTTCTTATTTGAACCTTTTAGCTTCCTTTGCAAATAAAATGGGTAGACTAATAAACAAGCTAACCTAGTTTATCAAGAGCAGTTTGCACCGAGAGTCGAAACGTAGAGGGGCGATGACACATGAACTCCTCTGTGAGGTCAGCAGTTCGTGGCAAGTGATGGTATGTTTTGTTTTTAAATATGCGAGTGGGATTTCCGGCTGCTCGTTGAAACGCTAAATGGCCTGTAGATCATAAGGTAGTTGGGAGATATCTGTCTGTCCCTTTAATAGTGGAGGTGACGGGAGAAGTATCGCGCGCATCAAATTACTTTCTTGCCTAAGAAAGATAAAAAAAAAAAAAAAAAAAAGGTTTGGATTGGTGATTGATTTTCGATGTTAGGGACTGTTCAAGTATAATCTTACATCTTTTGTTGGGTTTTAATAAACGTATCCCCTAGGAACTAAGAAGAAAAAAAAAATCCCTGCACCAAATCCCACTTCTGACACCATAAAATGTAAAGGGAGGCCCACCGACAGGTAGGCTAGCTTATTAATTCCACCCTTATTACATGGAACAACAAAATCAAGTTTTCTTTTATCAACATCAATCGCTTTTCTTCGGTCAACATCAAACAATTCTTCTGCGATGGACTTGCAGAGATTGCATCCTTGTGTGCTATAAACTAGTCAAGCATAGCGCTCAGGGGGGGTCAGCGCGTACACGACCTGAGAAAGGAGAGATAACTCAGACAGAGCTGGGTAACAACTCCTAGACGCGACTAGACTACCCCTCTTACAATAATAATTATAATAAAAAATACTAATACTAATAGTAATAGTAATAATAATAATAATAATAATAATAATAATAATAATAATAATAATAATAATAATAATAATAACAAAAACAACAACTACAACAATAACAACATGCAAATCATTCAAATTGGCAAAAAAATGGCAAATCAACATTCTAATGCAATTTTAGGGGATATAATTCATTTATTGATGGTACCTTAAGAATCCCCTTTTGTGTTATTTTTATATTGACATTTTTTTTTTCTTTTTCTTTTTCCCCTCACAAAAGTGTAATATTACATTGCTTCACGA
>BLXT01006951.1:643360-655343 GCA_019648995.1 Plakobranchus ocellatus | reverse complement strand
CAGATAACAATCAAACGTCAATGTAGTAAACGCGGGTTCCTTAATCACCATTACAAACACTTATACACTGAAATGTTTTGTTTGCCTGATATCGATTGTTATATGTCCTTATTTGGAATAATAAGTTTATTAAAACTATTCCCTTTTTTTTCTATCCAGACAAGCAAGGTCATGAGGGAGAGAAAAAAAACGATGCATCGAGCAAATTGGACTCATTATAAGGGAAACTCCTCAATTTTTTATGCTACTTGAAGAAGGATAAAAAAGGACGGGTTTTCGTATGCAATGAAATAATGCAAAGAGCAACAACAACAACAACAACAACAACAACAACAACAACAACAACAACAACATCAACAACAACAACAACAACACCAACAATAAAAACAACAAATCAACAAATCGAAACAAAATATGAAAACAAAAGACATGCCTCACTTTATTGACACCAAAGAAAGTGAGCAGATCGTGCAAACAGCGATCTTAAACAGGCCTGTATAATAAAACAGAGGGCTTAACTCGCTTTGCCGTTATGCACGATCTCTAAAGCATCTTTCGTCACCAATACACAACAACAACAAAAATACTGTGTTAAATGATGACGTGTCAACTTTAATTTTATACTGCAGGCTTAAGATACAGCCAAGGCAGTAAACCAGCACGCATTATCGTCTTCTTTAAAAGTGGGCAAATATTGTCGAATCCTGCTCTGCCTTTCATGCGACAAAAGTGACTTGCTCCCAACACAATGGCGGTCTGCTACTTTATATTGTTTTAACCTTCAAATTAATTAGTTTTATCACAGCTCTAAGTCATGTTTTTTGTTTGATAATGTTTTCATTGAAAACTTTAATCGTTACGTTATGGACTAAATTATCAGCTATTTGATATTACAAGCTCTAGCAACAACGTCGTTAATAATCTAAAGACTTGATATTTAAAATTCTTTTCTATTCGTTCGTTTTGTTTTTTTTTTAAGCCACGTTCAATAAGTTGCAAACCAAATTTTTCTTTTCTAAAAATATAGCCCACTTGAATTTTCCTCCATTTATATATTAAATGCCGTACTGTTAAGCACAATTCTTATGTTTGTGTGTGTGTTTTTTTTTTTTAAACATGTCAATTTTGTTCGTTCTCAATTCATTGTTGTTGAATCAAATACGTAGTGATTTTAATTTAGAAATGAACATAATATAGTTAACGTCTCTCAATCGAAATGAAGTACAGGTATTTCCAAGGATATATATATATATATATATATATATATATATATATATATATATAGAGAGAGAGAGAGAGAGAGAGAGAGAGAGAGAGAGAGAGACTCTTAAAGTAGTCTAAACAGCGCGTGTCACAAGGAGCTCTTTTCAATAGACTAAAGAAAAAAAATCAATCCAAGTTTCCCGAAAGGTTTAATGAAAAGTTTATTAATTCAAATGAAGAACACTTGAGAACAGCGAGGTACTTTTGCAGGCTTCGACAGATGTACAAATTCATTAACATTAGCGGTCTGTCTCTCAGCGATCCTTGAACGATCTCTCAACGTCTTTTTACACCTACGCCTACGGAAAATACCACGTATGTAATACCAGCTAATATGAAACAAGCAATCCTTGCCAGAAAAGACAGTCTGGTGTAATTTACATCATTATGTACATCTTACTTGACCACCATTGGTAGTGCTAGCTATCAGATTGCCACCAGCCGGAATAAACTCAAAGTATTTCCTTTGGTGCACTTTTTTTATAATGGAACTCCCTATAATCACCCAAGAGAATTTCTCTTTGTTTTCTTATCGGCTAATGAAATCTAAACAAACATCCCATCTCTCACCACAGTTATGGCTATTGTGTCGATGTCTGGGTGTTAATACTTATTATGATCAATAATGCACTTTCAATAAATGTAACAGTTTCCAATGGTAGGGTTGGCTGAATTAGAGCTAACATTGCCGGTTTTTTTTTTTTTTCTTGGTTTGTTTTTTTCATAATACTCGTTTATTGTCTGTAATGGAAGAAAGGCGTAAAAAAAAAATGTAGAGGCCAATACAAAGACCTAAACAGAAACATCAAAATAAAATGCAACGCAGCGAGAGAAGAATGGATTAATTTACAATGTCAGGAAATAGAGCAAAAGCTAAAGATAGACAGCAAATTCATGCATGCTAAAATTAAGGATGTGTGGTAAGAAAATAAAATGCAGTAGCCCTGGCTGCATCAAATCAAAAGATGGAACAATGTTAATGGAAAAGAAGGAAATACGAAACAGATGGTCAGAATATGTTGAAGATCTTTTTGAAGATGAGAGGTGCAAAAAACACAAAATAGAAAAAAAATAGAAGGCCCAGCTATCCGTAAAGAAGAGGTAGAGGCAGCAATAGAGAAAATGAAAAATGGAAAAGCCACGGGACAGGATAATGTAGGGCCTACTAGTAGAAATAATTAAAGCATTAGATAATTTAGGAATAGATCTGACAACAAAACTTTTTAATGCAATGTTCGTTAGTGGTGCAATTCTAGAAGATCTTTGTAAATCTGTTTTTATAGTACTGCCTAAAACACCAGGAGCAACAGAATGTGAACTTTAAAGAACAATCAGTTTCATGAGCCATTTTTAAAAAATCCTGTTACGGCGTTTTGATGCATAGAATGCGCAAGAGTCTAGGACCAGAAATATCTCCAAAACAGTTTGGCTTTATGCCTGATAAAGGGACTAGAAATGCAATATTCACTCTGTCAATTCTTATGGAAAGATGTAAAGAAACGCAAAAAGATCTCCATCTCTGTTTCATTGATTATTCTAAAGCTGTTGACAAAGTAAGACATGTAGAACTGTTTCGTATGCTAGAAAAATTAGACATCGATGGGAAAAATCTAAGAGTAATTAGAAATTTATACTGGGATCAGACTGCATCTGTAAGATTTGAAGGAGAACATAGTGAATTCAAACCCATCAAAAGAGGTGTGAGGCAGGGATGTGTAATGCCTCCTGATCTTTTAACTTATGGGGAAATGATCTTAAGGAATCTTGATAGTATTTCAGGCTTAAAAATAAATGGAGAGAATTTTAATAATCTCAGGTATGCAGATGATATAGCTTTAATATCAGAATCTGTCAAACCATTCCAAAAACTTCTGTAGTTTTAGAGAGCGAAAGAATGGGCCCGTCTTTGAATGTAAAGAAAACGAAATGTATGGTCATCTCAAAGAAATCCTCTAACCCCAAATGCAATCTCGTTAGCAAAGGCGAAAAAATCAACAAATTACAAAATTCAAATATTTAGGTTACCTGATAACATCAGATGGCAGATGTATTATAAGTGAAATGAGTAAAAGAATAGCCATGACCAAGGATACATTTTAAAAAAATGAAACCAATACTGGAAACATAAGTATGACAACCAAAACAAGGGTAATTAAAACATATGTATGGTCAGTACTTTTGTATGGTAGTGAGTATTGGACAATAAACAAAGAAATGGAAAAAAAAACTAGACGCAATAAAGATGACTGTGGTTTATCAGAGTAATGATGAAGATATCATGGACAGAGAAGTAAAATGAATTGGTTCTGAAAGAGGCTAATCTTGAGCGATCACTAATTAAAGCCATTAGATAGAGGCAACTACAGTTTTTAGGCCATATTTGCCTACACAAGGGTTTAGAACACTTAACAATCAGTGGAAAGATTGAAGGCAAACGCAGTATAGGTAGACAGAGAATAACTTTTATTGAAAATCTTAAATCTTAAGTCATGGGCAATAGGCAAGGGTAGCAATAACAACTTTATAAGGTTAATTGAGAATAGGTTTGAGTGAAGGAACATGATCACCAATGTCTGTTCCAGACAAGGTACCTGATGATGATGATTGTTTGTGTTTCGAGCACAAAACATATGTGCTCCTCTAAACATGATCATTTATGAAATATAAATAGCCTCATCCTTGTTCAATTTTTTAGGACTGTATTGCTAGGTTAGCAAAGATAATTGTTTCATCTTTGAGTCATACCCAAAACCGATATATTATCAATTGTGTGTCTATTTTTTTTTTATTTCTCCAGCTTTATTGTCTTTGTTACAGATAATTACTTGGTTAATTCACAAACGCAACAACGCGACATTAGCATCGCAGACGATATGGATTTCCTAAATTAGAGAAAGGCTAATGCTTGCTTATCCTTAACATTATTAGGCCTACAATCCATTTTGAAGGCGGCTGATTGACTAAATTACAATGATCCATTCCTCATGGCGCCCGCTTCTTTACAAACATATTCATGTGCCGGTTTTACATTAAAAAGTGGCTGATTTTGAAACAATTTAACCTATTATAGATTGAAAAAGGAAAATGAAGTATTATCATATGTATGTCTTGCAATAGTATTATACGTGTAAAACACTGACCAGTATTACACTGATGATGTGCCATAAAGTCAATAACAGAGAAAAAATAAAGAAAAAATAATTCTACAAAGCTGTGTCCCACAGATGACTCATCTATATCGGTAGATGTTTAAAAATACACAACAGAAAAATCTCCAGGATATCTCAGTTATTGCAAAGTTAAGAAATAACAAGCTTATTTGGTTTTTTTAACTATTATTATTGATGGTGGCAATATCGAAACAAGTGCAGTGTCGGCTTAATACCCTCAGTGCGTCTGGATAATAATGTTAGGAAAAGAAAGACCAAAAGGAATTACCAATGAATGATAACAAAAACACACACACACACACACACACACACACACACAGCCTCGTCTCAGGACAGCAATTTAGGTCTCTGCTGAAACTCGGTTTGTCAAGGTCGACACAAAAACAGATCAATTTTTAAGGAATACTCTAGGCAATGATGGAGCAAACACAAACTATTTTTAAAGTAGAAGAGAATTGTAATAAAATATGAAGGTAAAACACAACTGCACAGATGCAATAACGGTGCTGATTCTTAGAATACACAAACTATGTAATAGTTATTGTTTAAATCTTAATGGGAAAGAAGGAAGTACTAAACAGATGGTCAGAATTATATTGAAGATCTTTTCAAAGATGACAGGGCTGTAAAGCCTGAAATGATGAAAAGCCTAAAGGGTCTAACTGTCTTTAAAGAAGAGGTAAAGGCAGCAATAGAGAAAATGAAAAATGGTACGAGACTCTTTATTTAAAAAAAAAATTATTGGCATGTTATATGGTCATAACATGTGATATGACTATGTAAAATACCAATAGTTATTAGAAATCATAGCGGGATAGCCATTATGACTGTATAACATACCAATAGTCTATAAAATAACCTAGCAAAATCTTTGATTGCAAAACTCTTAAATGCAATATGTGACAGTGATACAGTCTCGGGAGATCTTTGTAAATCTGGGGTTTGTTTGTTCGTTTTTTGTAATACTGTCTAAAACACTATGGACAACTTGACTTCATAAACAAAACAAAAAATCCTTTTGCGTGTTTTGGCTTTGTGCCTGATAAAGTGATAAGGGAGCTAGAAACGATACTCATCTATTTAAAGTT
Source organism: Plakobranchus ocellatus (assembly GCA_019648995.1). Taxonomy (NCBI): domain Eukaryota; kingdom Metazoa; phylum Mollusca; class Gastropoda; family Plakobranchidae; genus Plakobranchus; species Plakobranchus ocellatus. Next base: position 649,822 of record BLXT01006951.1, on the reverse strand, counting down.
TATGGAAAGGTTCATATACATGCAAAATGATCTCCATCTTTGCTTCATTTATTATTCCAAGGCGTTGCCGATGTAAACACGAAAAGCTGTTTTATATGCTTGAAAACTTAGACACAGAGAGTAAAGGTCTAACAGTTATTCGAAATCATAGTGGTATCAAACTGCATCTGTAAAAATTGAAGGAAGACATAGTGATTTCAAATCCACCCAGGCAGGGATGTGTCATTTCTCCAGGTCTTTTTAACTTAAACGTACTGAAAGAGTAATGAAGAAGACGCGATGGTCATATTTCACGCGATATAAATGTACTTAAAACATGCTCTACTTTGCTGTTATGGAGGAGAGTAGGCTACTGACCGTATAAATAGGAAGGAATCAATTTAGAACTTTGAACTACACATTATTGTACTTGTATTCCCCTACCTAATCACCCTCTGCCACTTCTCTTTGACCTTCAAAAGTTCTGGAAAGAAAAATGCTTCCGAGCGGGCCCCTAAATAGTCTTATATAGCTTTGAAGGTATCTTCGTTGTCGTGGAAACGATGTTCTATGTGTGATTGTTTCCGATTATGAAACAGAAAAAAAAGTCTGAAGGAGATCTAGGTCTTGTGAATACGCTGGGTATGGCAGGCTTTCAAAGCCGTACTGTTCAGCTGTCTAAATTGCTTGCTGTGTCCTATGTATGGAGGCAATTTCCTGCAGGAGAACCCCGCCACAGAGTTTTACACGCCTTTTTCTCACCAATTCGGACAGCAATTTTGTCAGCAAATCCGTGTAGTAGTCTCCTGTGACTATTTTCCGATGTACCAGGTAGTGAATCATGATAACACCTTCACAATGCCACAAACATGACAGCATGACCTTTTCACTTGACGGTGTTACCTTTGTCGTCTTTGGTTAGGGGGGAGGATCGGTTTTCCATTGCATGGAGGGCATTTTTTTTTGGTCCTGGATCACTAAGGTAAAATCTATGTTTCATCCACAGTTGCCATCTTTTTGAAGAGATGTGTGTCTTTTGACACAATTAGAGGAAGAAGTGTGCAGGACTCAAACTTCTGCTCCTTTTTCTTACGTTTGAAAAGGCGAGTTGCCCATTGCGTAGACACCGTATTCGTGTTAAGATAATCTTGGCGATCGTTCCGACTGACCCTACACTAAATCTGGTTTTATTTCAGAGCTGTTTAACAGACATCTGTCGGTCTTTCAGTTTCCTCGCTGTGAACGCATTCTCTTCAATTACCACATTTTTGAAGGTGCCCTTCACGATCTTCATCCATCACAAATATCAATCCAGATCCAGATTCTTAACCAATATGTCACTGTATTATTGCAGGGTCTTTTGTCACCGTCAACTTGGACCATTTCTTTCAAATATGCGATGGGGATTTTTTAGTTTCCTTATAACCTTAAAAACTTGGCGACATAAAAAAATTTCACACTATAATGCATAACACATTAATTTTATATTATTCCCGAGCTTTTCAATCAAAATAGAGTGATCTCCCATTCTTCCTGATTATAGATTGATCTTGTTGTGGGTCTACCATTTTTCTAGCACTAGATCTAATCTTGATCTAGATCTAGATTTACATAAAACCTGAATCCATTAAATCGAAATCCCATTTCCCCGCGAAAGGGGTTTCAGTTAAATTTTTGTGTGACATTGCCAAGACATTATTCAATTTAGTGATCCAATTTACGCCCACATCTAGATTCAATCTATCGGCCCTCGATTTCCTGTTGTCAAGAGGTGTTGCAGTAAATCAGAGGTAGATCTAGATCTAGGTACAATTCCAAATGTAGAATGTCATCCAGATATCTAGATCTATATAAAAAACATTTAGATCTAGATCGATGTAGATTAAGATTTTTAACGTATAGGCCTATCTTACTATGATAGGCCTGCTTGACAATTTATATCTAAATCTAGATCTAGATGTTTATTTTCACTTTTAATCTTGACCCTAGAGATCAAGATCTAGATTTAGTTCCTAGATTCCACTTTCCATAAAGAAAAAAAGATACTGGGTCTAGATCTAGAATCTAGAATTTAGTTATATCCAATTTTTGAACAATATGAGACTACCGAGTATGCGCACAAGAAAAGAAAATCTGTGGATGCTAGATGTCTGTTCAAGGTTAACTTGTCATCACAAAATAGCTGTAAAATCATACATGTAGATAGGGACACATGCATTTTCTTTGCATCACTTAAAAATATATATTAAAAAATCATTGTTGAATTAGCGCCAATCAATGAAAATTTAACTGCTATTAAAATCCAAAAATATTGAGTATTCATCAAGATTTACAAGATGTAGATCTAGATCTATATCTTTGCTTTTCAAGAAGGAAATATTTTTAATTTTTACAATTTTTAAATTTAAGTTTAGGCCTATAGATATTCTACAATTGACTAAATAAAAAACATCTTTAGGACAAGTTTACTAAAACTAAAGCACGCATGAAACAGATGTTAAAAAAAAAAAAACAATTTCAATCAGGAAAGTAGGCTATGCTTCGGAATATGAAAACAAGAAAATGAAAGCTAGACTGCTAACCTATCTCAGGTTAAACTATTCTAAATAACCTGTAAAAAGGAACATTTTCTTTACATCACTTTTAAATTTCAAGTTATTGCTGAATCTAAGTTGATCAACAAAAACGCAGTTTACCATGATCCAAAAGCATTTAAAACTGAGAGTTTTTTTTTTTTTAAGGGAGAACTTCCAAATATGCACACAAAGAAGAAATAAGAATGGACGCTCAATTGCTTTCCAACTTGTCATAGCACAGCATAACCTACATCATGGGAAAAGGGATGCATTTCGTCGCATCACTAGTGATATCTCAGCTGTTTTTTTTCAAGATTTGAAGATTTATTTTTCAACTCACTCGCTTTGTAAATATAGACCCTAGATGACTAAAATATACAGTATAGCAAAAGGGCTGGAAAGTGGAGCCAAGCATTCTTAAAACCAAATTATTTCAAGGATTTTGAGAACAGAGAGGTGGTTGATGTACTGTAATAAAGTAAAGTGGGTCCCAGGCTTAGTCCAAACATTGGGGAACCAGGAAGATGGTCCTGATTGTTTTTGGCATGCGGCTTTGTGAGGTTTCCTCGCTACTTTTACTCTTGCCAGATTTTAAGAGACCTTTGTAAAACCCATTTAGTGCTGGGTGTACACAGAGGAGCAATGAAACATTGACTTGGCCTGGACTGGGATTCAGACCTCAGACCTCTTGATGTAATAAAATTAAAACACAAACTTGAAATCATTGTCCAAAAAAAAAAAGAAAAAAAAAGGAAAGAACACAATAGTACACTGAAACACCATTACTTTGGCTTCATCAGTGTACAGTAAGATGAAACAAATGGAAGACTATGGATGAGATGATAACTGAAAGCACATATAGTGATTAATGAGGAGTGACTGTATTTAACAAGATTAAAGAGGTGGAGCAAGGGGAGAGTTTGAAAGCATCTTATAAAGGGTCTCAATGGAAGAAAAGAGGAGGGAATGGGGGGAAATGAAAATGTGGACTAAAATGACCGCGATAGAGAAATGCTAAGAAGTCTTAATTTAATCAGTTAAGTTTTGAGATAGACCAAATGCAATGCACAAGAAATCAGTGGAGGGGGCAAGAAAAAAGATTTAAAAGTTTTAAGTTTCAAGCTCCATAGAGATCAATAAAGGAATTTGAAGTGAGCTTGGAAAACCTAAACAAAAGTAATCTTTGACATCAGTTGCTGTTTAGAGCTAAAACATTTTTTGTGAGCTCATGATTTTTAAAATAATTTCTAAACTTAGGTCTCTAGATTGAGAATTATCTTCTCCCAGAATTTTTTCGCAGATCATTTGATTTTGATCTTGGGAATCTCCAATGCTCCCACTTTTGGCTAAACAGTTCTGCTGAGTGACAATAATTTTTGTGAATCAATTATACTGCATGAAAAATGTACTCATCATCATAGGAAATTGGAAACCATTATACAGAAAGAGTTGATTACACATTCATCCTTTCCATTTTGATTATTTAAAAAAAATTAAAAATTTTTTTTTTTGTATATTGTCCACAGGAATAAAGTTTTACCAGAAACAATGCAGAGACTTGCATTTCTGTTCCTTTTCCTCTTCCTTTGGTCTGCTGTAGCTTATAAATGTCCTTGCGAAAATGAAAATGACTGCAAGCATCCTGTAGATGATCGGGGCACTGTAACAGAGGTAAAGATCTTTCCCCTGTTTCTTATTGTGTAAATTAATTTTAGTTATAAATTCTTTTAGTAATGCAATTTTTTTTTTTTCAACATTTATTTTCTTTTTTTTGTTGTTTTTGTTTTTTTTAATATCTAAAAACAAATGATATTGAAAGCTGGAACTTAAGTATAATAATATAATAATTTCCCCTTAACTCATTTATGTAGTTATGGTGGAGAATTTTTTGTGTAGAGCAAGTGATAACAGGGTTGGGAAAGGGGAACAGGGTAACAGATACACCCAGCCAGTGATCATTGGCAAGGTATAACACTTGGTTTGTTTACCCATGCACTGGGAAAAGCTTCCCCACCCCCTTTCTCTCTCTTTAGCCCATAGATGTAGGTGTAGTAATTCTCCACCCTCTTGCTGTTTCGGTTACCTTTGACTTTCTTATGAGATTTTCAGACAGAGATGAGGATACTCTGGTCATTTCCAGTTTTGCTCATGGGATATTTCTCTAGCTTGGTTTCTGCTATTGAATTCCATCACTTATTACATCTGTGCTAAAATATATCTATATGTATGTATATTTATGTGTGACATCTCCACAACATGAGTTGAGTAGAAGATCTGCATCACTGAGAACAAATCAAAATATTAAAATAAAGGGGTAAAAATTTCCAACGCTTTATACATGTATCTGAAAAAAATCTCCACCTAGAGAACTGAGTGGTTAGTTTTACAATTTTCAACGCGGGGTAATCCATACTAAACAGACAATTCTGAAAAAAAAAAAATCGTTAGAAATAAAGATATGCAAACTTAACTAGATCTAGTTGGATAATTTTAAATGTACAACAATCCTGACTCTCTTTCTCTGTCATGTTGTCAGAAATCAGCTTCATATTGTCATTTTAAAAATTTTTTTTATGTTTTACATAACTAAATAAAAGACTTTCAGGAGATCAATTTATTTCTCTGCAAGCTTCTTGTCAGAGGACGGCAAAGCTAGAAAAAAATATATCTGATGCATCTGTCATAGGCTCAGGCTTACTTTATTGGTCAGGAAAGTATTGAAGGGTAATGAACACCTCAAAACAGTCGCCATTGTATCAGTCAAAATGCTATATAATTTTTACAAAACATTATTATAAAAGCCTTTAATGTTAGAAAGTATCAAAAACAATGACAACAAGAAGCAGTATGTTGGTATGAAATTCTAAAAATCAATGGCTTCCTCGTGCACAGCCTGATTTCGCACCGTATGTTGCAGACTGTAGGTTAGTCAGGACACTGATGAGATGCTGGCACGAGGCAACCAGGCTTGCTAGGAATGAGATGGTCTTGCTGAATTAAAGTAATCTCAGGAAGTCAAATTCAATGCCTTGCTTGGAAATCTTAACTGCAAGTCCTTGATGAACTTAAAATAAAATGAATAAAAATTTACCAGTCATACAAATATTGGATAGAATTTGCAAAACCTGGTTTTTTTTTTTAAAATACTTTTTTTTATGATAGCCTACAACCTCTTGATCTTCAATTATAAAAAGATGTGATGAAATTGGCTTGCGGATCTGGATCATCAGTACAAGTGACATGAGGTCATTTTATCATATCAAGTTCTTCTAGGCTTTATCCAAGTAATGCTTCATTGTACTTACAAGTTATGCAAGTATATAATTTTTTTAAAATAATAATATTTCCAAGTTTCCCTGTCTTTAGTTTTTTTTCTTTCCCTTTCTTTCTACTTTTCATCCACCCATGACCATTTCTAATCCAGAATTATGAATTATCTGTAAATTAAGTTGGCTTCATTTCTCCTTTCTCTAGGTTTTTGCATTCAGTAATGGAAGCACAGATAATCTATGTGTTGAGCTGGAGTACCTTGTAAACACTGGTATCTCCCTCTAATGGCTTTATTTCTCCTTTCTGTAGGTGTTTGCATTAAACATTGGAAGCACAGATAATCTATGTGTGGAGCTGGAGTACCTTGAAAACACTGGTAGCTCCCTCAAATGGCTTTATTTCTCCTTTCTGTAGGTGTTTGCATTAAACATTGGAAGCACAGATAATCTATGTGTTGAGCTGGAGTACCTTGTAAACACTGGTATCTCCCTCTAATGGCTTTATTTCTCTTTTCTGTAGGTGTTTGCATTAAACATTGGAAGCACAGATAATCTATGTGTGGAGCTTGAGTACCTTGAAAACACTGGTATCTCCCTCTAATGGCTTTATTTCTCCTTTCTGTAGGTGTTTGCATTAA
>BLXT01006951.1:614306-643310 GCA_019648995.1 Plakobranchus ocellatus | reverse complement strand
TGGAGTACCTTGTAAACACTAGTATCTCCCTCTAATGGCTTTATTTCTCCTTTCTGTAGCTGTTTGCATTAAACATTGGAAGCACAGATAATCTATGTGTGGAGCTGGAGTACCTTGAAAACACTGGTAGCTTGCTCAAATGGCTTTATTTCTCCTTTCTGTAGGTGTTTGCATTAAACATTGGAGGCACAGATAATCTATGTGTGGAGCTTGAGTACCTTGAAAACACTGTTAGCTCCCTCTAATGGTTTTCACTTCTCCTTTCTTTAGGTATTTGCATTCAGTAATGGAACTACAGATGTCCATGTGTGGAGCTGGAGTACCTTGACAACACTGGTAGCTCCCTCTAATTTTAGCGTTGAAGACAAGGCTCAAGCCAACACCATGTGCGTGGCACACAGTAAAGGTCGCAAGTTTAGTATTACAGGTAAATGTGTAGTTATGTTGCCTTGAAGTGTGTGAAACCAGTGGTGCGTGCCTATGGCCTGCTCACCAAACTGTTTTGGGAATGACCTGGTAGTCACATCTTATTTTGTGCTTTTAAAAATCGTGGGAACTTCTAGGTTGAGATAATTAAATCATCCTCTGTGAAACTATCAAGGATTTGATATTTATGAAGATGCTCATGCAGCCTAAACAATGAATATTCAGAGAATGATCAACTCCTCTCTGTTGTGATATACATCTAATAGTCTTTGCTATACCGATACATTCAAATACGGAAAATTATGAAACAATATTTGCTTTATATAGATAGTATGTGGTGGGGTATTCATTGTTTTATAAATCTTTGCTTCTTTGATATGAGAGTCTTTTCCTGATGTGAAGGCTTACCTTTTCTTTTTAATCAAATTTAAAAGGATTTAAGAAATAATGCTACACTTTGCCTTCATATTATATAAATCAGTTTTGGAAACTGAATATTTACAAAAGTCTCCCATTAATGAATTATCTTAAGCAATCCTCATAATTCAGATGTGGCACATGAATCCTCTGAGAAGAAAGTAAAAAAAAACTGCAACGGTTTTAAATACTTCAAACACATACTTATCACATGTACCAGTTGTTTCACTTTAGAAAAACACAAAGGAAGTGAGAATGCTTTTATGTAGAGCATATGATAGTGAAAATAGTTGAAGTTTTATTGTGGGTTTGTAGTCCTGCATGTTGTGTAGTGTCGCTACTGCACCCAATTTCCTCCATATCTCAGTGGTTCAGTAGCTAGCGAGTCCGCCTAGTTGCAGGCTCAAGCCTTATCATCGACGCTCTGGCCTGATGGAGGGCCTGAGAGCCTGAGAACCTGAGATAACCTCTGGACTGGCCTTATACAAATAAACCAACCAACCTCTGAGAGGTCACCTTTGTAAAGAGATTGAGATAACTGCATTCTTATCATATACTGTTTGTTAAAAAATTAAAAGCTCTCATTGTTATCTATTCAACTTTTTAGTGGCCATGGGCGTTGAATCGCCTCTGAATGCCACATCCCCTGATGCAGACAGCTGGGTGGAGTCAGTTTTGAAGATCTTTGGGCAGTGGTATGCTGATGTCCTGACAGTCGACCTGCTGCATTACTTCTCACATGATACAAGTAGTACAGAGAGCGATCATAAAGCTTTGGTGAAGATATTGATGCGTGTAAAGTCCGAGGTTGAGGAAATGCCTGATATCCCATTCAAGGTAGCCGTCACAAACGTTAAGGTCAAGGTTGTTGATTAAGGTTGTCTTCTTTCTAGAAGGAGATTCACATTTTGATCAAATGGGATAAACCTGCTGGAAGATTTGTTGATGCTAGCCAACAGTGTGTTTATATATTTCTTTCTTAATGATTGTGAGGGTTTAAAATAGGAATATGTAATTGCATGCTCTTGTATTGCATCTTATAATATCGTACAATGTAGCATTGAAACACACAATGCATGTTATGAAATTGTTCAACCATTATTATTTGGTGAATAATAGTCTGAATAAAGTGGTAAATCTGGATTGTTATGTCTTTGTGTTGATTGTCTGTGAGGCTGATGATAAAAGATACTTTACACATTTAATATGAATAATAATGGACAGCTTTGAATTAAGCTTATTCAAAACTTTTTGTGATATAAACAAGTTCAAGTAAATGTCTGGTCTAGACTGCTTGGAATAGCTTTAGTTTTGGAGAAAAATAAAGCAAGTACTTAACATTTGATTATAAATCTTATCCGTAAACATTGCCCAGATGGCTTGTATCGTGCCTTGGAAGCCACCGTGTGCTGAAACTGATGCATCCTGTTACTTTTCCTCCCTCTCAAATGATGTGTGTGACTATTTTATCATCAACACAGACAGTTTTATTGACCATGATGACAGCCTTTGCACAGCAAGGGCCACCATACCAATCACCAAACTTCTCTATGGTAACTTTCTTTGATCAATTGATTTATTTATTTACTTTATCAAAATGGTGCTGGTTTTGGCTCTTATGCTTCATGGTGTTTTGCAACTTTTTTTTTAAGTTAGCTGTAAAAGTTTTGTGACAGACACCAGAAAATATCCTGCACTTTTATCCAAGGTTGTGAAATTATATTGGAATTGTGGGAGAAGATATAAATTGCTCCAGACAAATACAGTGACAAATTGATAAGACAATGTCCATGGGGAATGAAACATCTTCAGCTTATTCATATTTCTAACTCTCCTTAAGCATTGCACTGCCTTTACATTAAAGTAGCAATTAAGTAACTGTAGCTTAAACTATTCAGGAAGAATAAGACTAACTTAAAACAAGGTCGACTTCCACAAGTTTGATTAAAGTGAACCCTCATATCTAATGGAGGATTAGAAAGGTAATTTTACATTCCTAATTCTCTCCTTCTTTATAAAAAAGGAACTAATTTCCTTTTTAAAATGATATTTTGTTTACAGGACCAATGGAGTTTTATTGGCCTCTTATTTATCTTGTTTTTTTTTACCTTCCTTTTCAAAGCATTATCATCACCTCTCAGGTTGGTCTGTCAGAGTCATATCCAGTGTCCACAATTTTTTTTTCTTATTTTTTACTACCCTACTCTTACTCTACCATTAAATTTACCTTTTGAAATATATATCGTAAGATTTTTAAGCCTATATTACACCATTAAAGCATTCTGCTTTTTTTTACTCCTGAGTAATGCAGTCTTTTTTTTATTTCTCAAGGCATTAGTGAGTACAACGTCCACCATGTCCCTCGAGGCAAAATGGTCCTGGGTATCCCATGGCATGGTTATGATTACCAGTGTGCTACTCTTATTGTGAGTTCTCAGGACTGTCGAGAATGTGGAAAATTTGATATCACTACTTAGACAATGGATGGTTAAAAGTTTTTTTGGGTATATATATATATATATATAATTGATGTTGTAAACAAAACTACTATTTACAAAGAATGTGACTAAGGAAATAACTTCATTTTTGCAAAAATGTGACTTATCTGGTTTTTTCCACTGGAGTCTTCATATGTATTTGTATAAATTCTTGTGCTTTTTTTTTTTTTCACTACATTATGGTCAATGGAAAAATTTCTCTTTTTTGCTCTTTTAAAAATTTGATTGACTGATTTGAAAATGTTGTGCTGTGTTTACAGGTACAAACATACCTGTTTGTTGTTCGTAAGTGCTCGCACACATGTATATTTGAGAATATATTGATACCAAAAAATTGTACAGGGGTAAATGATGCTCTGTAAAACATCTGAAAACTGACTTTGTAGCCATTCTGTGAATATTTTATCCCAAAAATTTGTTATTTTGTCGGGTTTTTTTTTAAGCATATTGAAAACTTTAAGATTTTGCCTGCCAATACTCTCAAATTGCCAGACAAACTAGGTGTTTAAAATGTTCAATGTTCCCCTCATCTTTCTTTAGAACGGCATCTGCAGGCTGGAGAGAGACGAGAAAACTAACAAGTGTGACTTCAGCCAGCGTAATCCTGTGGCTAGCAGTTACATTTCCAGTCATCACGGCATCAACTTCGATTCCCACACCCAGAAGGACTTGTACTGGGCACCCAACTACACCTATGTGGTAAATATCTCTGTCCAGGAAGGACTCACACTATTCTTCTTATTACACATATTGGGTAAATATCTCTTCTCTAAGGACTTATTTTCCTAATTACACTTATTGGGTAAATACCTCTGTTCTGTAAGGACTTGTGCTATTCTCCGAGCTGTATCTATGTAGTAAATATCCCTGTCTTGAAGGACTTGTACTAATCTCCAAATTACATTTATTGGATAAATATCTCTGTCCTCTAAGGACTTGTAGTATTCTCCTAATGACACCGATGTGGTAAATATCTCTGTTCTCTGAGGACTTGCACTTTTCTCCTAATGACACCTATGTGGTAAATATCTCTGTTCTCTAAGGACTTCTACTTTTCTCATAATTACACCTTTGTAGTAAATATCTCTGTAGTCTAGCCTCCTGTTTTTATCACCAAAGATTTTAGCTCAGCCCTCATCCCTAGGCTTTTTTTTTATATGCTTTTGTGAAAAGTGACCTTAGATGTAAGAGAATAACCAGTTTTATGCTCTGATTTTATTTGTTTTGCCTAAAGTAAGGAAACATTTTCTATAATTATGCTGCACAGCTCTGTTTGAAATTGTAATAATTTCTGGTACATATGGCAAGAGTTTAATAAGATGCCAAGTTTTGCAGAAAAAGAAATCAAATAGAGAATTTTTTCTTTTAATTTTTAATTTTGTTTTGTTTTGAAGTGACTTTTTTCCTGAACACGTAGGAAAATCGGTCTAATCTTTGTTTTCTCGAACGCAATGGCACTACTTACTTTAAAAGGACCCGTGCTTCTAGATCTAACTTCATCAGCTGAGCATAAGTCAATTATGCCAGTGTTACAGAACTCTCTCTCCCTTTCTTTATAAAATAAAGCTTTCGGGAAAATCAGGTCGGACTTTATTTATCCATGTGTTGGGTAAATTAAGGTCGGCGTTTTTTTTATTTAAAAATTTATTTGTAAAAAATTGTTTCTATTTATTTTTGAAAATTTAAAAGCTGCCATATGTATAGATGGAATATTTCAGGTCCAGGAAAATAGCATGCATCACCAGGTTTGGTTTGAGGACCGCTACAGCTTGAGCATCAAGTATCAGCTGGTCAAGGATCTCGGTGTGAAAGGTATGAATTAGAACTTCTGGTGTAACAGATTGTCCCAATTGGTTGCTGAGAATTGAGTCCGAACAGCTGTCATTGTGGTTTGGCCTTCTTTAATATTTTTGGTCAGATTTTTGAGAAGGCCCAGGTTAGACCTACTTTAGTTTAACATAACTATTATTCTCATAGCTTCGTTTTAGAACTAGGGATTTCTAATAGAAGTTGTGAGAACATTGTTTAGTTTACAGGAAGTTGTTAGATCATATCTAGGTGACTTGGTAGGTGTGTCATATTTATGTGTAAAACAGGAAAATGAATGAGAGTATTTGATTGGTCAGTATTTTTAGCTCATTTTGATCACATAATATGGATTTCTTTCCTTTTATATTAGAAAGAAAGTTTATCCACACAGTAAGCGTGAATGTCTTCTTAATCTGTTTATCCTTTAATAGAATGTGTTTTTTGTTTACTATTGACAAGGTAAGCATGAAGAATATTCAAGTAGTATTTTCTAGAAGCCGTGGGCTATGGGTATCTAAGAATGGGTGTGCAATCATTGTAGTGAGTTTGCAGAGATTGCTGTGATGTTAGAGAGCTTGTAGATCTAAATAATTGTAGTAATTAAATTGCTGTTCTGTAATTGTCCCTGATTCTTATAAATAAACTTTTTGTTCAATTTTCGGCAAGACTTGCTGTGATTAATGTATTTTAAGTCTATTTGAAAGAACTCATTGTCATAGGCAGTGTTCAGTTAGATCTGTAAATAAACAGCACTTAGCCATTCATTACATACATGAGCCAGCGATAGTACCATCAAATGCTAGTGTTCGTGATTTATTCATTAGAAGAGCCTTTAAATCTTTACATTTTCTTTTGGTCTGATTGCAAGTGGTGGAATTTCACAGAGTGGAAAAAAACATCCCTGTTATACATGTATTATGTGTCCTACCATGGGTGATTTTGTCAATTCAAATTTTTCTTGTCCAAAAAAAATTTTCACCTCAATGAAATCAACTTCTTGCGCTTGGCTTCAGAGTGGCCAAAAAAAGGCAAGAAAACTAATCAGGATATGGCATCCCCTAAGCCTCGCAGTTATGCTTTCATGGAAGTGAAGCACCAAACTACGAGTTTAGATACACATTGCTTAATTCTCAGATTTCCACAGATCATTACAATACCTTCTTTTTGCTCACTGTGTATGATTGCTGTAAGAGTGTGTGGACAAATCAGTTATCACTTGTTTTGGTGTGTGATTGCTGTAAGAGTGTGTGGACAGATCAGTTACCACTAATTCTGGTGTAACGATTGATGTAAGAGTGTGTGGTCAGATCAATTACCAGTAATTCTGGTGTATGATTGATGCAACAGTGTGTGGTCAGATCAAATACCACTATTTCTGGTGTATGATTGATGTAACAGTGTGTGGTCAGATCAATTACCACTAATTCTGATGTATGATTGAAGCAAGAGTGTGTGGTCAGATCAATTACCACTAATTCTGGTGTATGATTGATGTAAGAGTGTGTGGTCAGATCAATTACCACAATGTCTGGTGTATGATTGATATAAGAGTGTATGGTCAGATCAAATACCTCTAATTCTGGTGTATGATTGATGCAAGAGTGTATGGTCAGATCGTCTGGTGTATGATTGATGTAAGAGTGTGTGGTCAGATCAATTACCATTAATTCTGGTTTATGATTGATGTAAGAGTGTGTAATCAGATCAATTACCATTAATTCTGGTGTATGATTGCTGTAAGAAAATGTGTGGTCAGATCAGTTACCACTTGTTTTGGTGTATGATTGCTGTAAGAGTGTGTGGTAAGATCAATTACTGCTCATTCTGGTGTGTGGCCAGTTCAATTACCACTAATTCTGGTGTATGATTGCTGTAAGAAGGTGTGGACTGATCAATTACAACAAATTCTATACCACTCATTCTCACATATAATTGACGTAAGAGTATGAAGCCAGATCAACTCCCCTCATTTAGTGCATGATCACTGTAAGAGTGTGGGACAGCTGAATTACCATTTTTTTTAATGTATAGTCGCTGTAAGAAGGTATGGACAGATCAATTACCACCTGTTTTGGCGTATGATTGCTGCTGTAAGAGAGTGCACAAAACACTTACCACTTGTTTTCGCGTATGATTGTTGTAAGAGTGTGTGCACAGATCAGTTACCACTTGTTTTGGTGTAAGATTGCTGTAAGATTGTGTGCACAGATCAGTTACCACTTGTTTTGGTGTATGATTGCTATTATAAGAGCGTATGGAGAGATCAATTACCACTGTTGTGATGCTTGTTCTCTGCTTAGTGTGACATCTTTACTTTTATCTTACAATAAGGATTAGATTGTGTAATTAAATGCAATATTTTGAAAAATTCTTTTTATAGATAACAGATGATTGATCCAAAATGATGTCTTTGTAAGACAAAAATGGGTAGAATGTGTGTCACTTGTTATCTAGGCTATGTTCTATCAGACTTTCACTGTGTAAATCTTGAGCAAGTCATTCTGCATTTATGTGTTTTTAACTAACTGGAGACTGGGGATTCAGTTAAGCCTACATGCGCTGAAGACTGGGTGTTTGAGGGGTATTTTCAAAAAAAATTGTTGGGGCTTGCAATATGTAGACACTGCCATGGAAATTTTCCACTTATATATATTCAAACAATCATCTTTCCAATGAAACAAAATGCAAGCTTTTCTATATATAACACTTTTTTTTTTAATGATTTTTCAAATCAGTGTAATTTGTTCCTTTTTTGGAAATTTTTTCTAAAGGCTAGATCTAGATCTAGATTTTTGTACAACTAGATCTAGATCTAGATTCAGCAACTTCATTGCTTTCTGAGTCTGATTCAATTGTTTTTTTGTTTTGGGGATCATATTCTGGATCATTTGGATTGGAACTTTCTGAATCATAATTTTTTCAAAAGTTTCAAACAAATTAGTTTCACTGCAAGTTGTAGCAATCGTTATTATGAAATCAAACTCTATAGACCTAGCTATGAGTGTAGCGTCATGTTAGTTTCAGTTTAAAAAGTTAAAAAGCTCTACCCCTACATTCGCCAAACTTTACATGGAACAAAATAAAAGGACAAAGAGGGTTGACAAATGCTTCCCAAGAATGTTTTGGTCATAGAGAAAAAAAATCATATGGATGGTCCCAATTCTATCTTGGGATCCATACACAGAGGTCAATGACTGGTCACGAGACATACTTGGGATCCGTCATCAGTGACTTAATATGGATGAAAAGGCTGGAATTTTACTTTGCCACATCCAAGTCAAAATGTCTGTATTTGAAAATGATGAATATGTTGTTTATAACAGTCAATATAGGTCTTAATTGCTCTTCTAAATAGTAATCTACAAGATTCTGTATCTTTTGTGTTCCTCAGGAATAGCCATTATGTTTGGAGATGACCTTTCCACTGACAAGACAACCCATACCCTGATCAATAATGCTATCATGTGGTCCTGGGTCTCGCATGAATTCTTCCTCTCATCTGCATCACAAACAAGAAGACATGAAAACCTTCATTATGCAGGTAAGAATTTTTCAATGCTTACTAATGCATTTCTTTAATACGTCATCTTTTTTTTTTCTTATATTTTTGGATTGTTTGCTACTAATTCTGGGACACAATTTTGATTTCAACTCTAAGACTGTGATGGCTGATGAAATGGGCTGAAAATACAAACTTTCATGTTTTTAATGTTCTCTTATTGAGCAGTCTGATTATTTTTCAGATATGCCAACTTTTCAGTTTTGCCTGATCTCCTGTAAAAATGTGCACTTGGATAAATATTGAGGTTTTTTTTTTCTGACCAGCAAGGCTCCAAGTGGAATTTCTTTCACTTTCTAATTCTAATCCAGAGATGCAGAGGGGAAAAAAGTAAACGAATCATCCATAGAGTTCTTGATGGGTAGAATCTGTGGCCAGACATGAGCTTTTTTTGGCTCTCATTCGCCTGATCATTCAACTGAGAGCAGGAAATTCAACACAAAGAATTGTGATGCCAATCTAGATCCAGATGATCATAGCCTATTTCTTTTCTAAAAGCAATTAATAATTTTGTAGATCTAGATTTAGCTGAAAATTGCAGATCTAGATTAAGATCAAGTTGCCTTTTATTTTTTAAACGGGGATCTGGGAACATTTATAATGTTAAGAATAGATGCAAAAATGAACCCAGGATCTAGATCAAGCTATTGCAGGCAATTGATCTATATTGGATTGTCACATTTGATAAAAAGGGTTTCTTTCTGTTATGAAGTTAGCAGCTGAAACAGGCTTAAATTTTTGGGGTTTTATTTTTGCAGATTCAGTGGCCGGTGTGGCTGTAGGTTGCCTGTTGCTTGGCACGGCACTGGGGACTCTATTGACCTGCCTGGCCTTGCGCAGTCGCATCAGGAAACCCAAGCAGTCCTTCCTGACCCAGCCAGATGACAGCCAGGTCGACGACTTTCACGATGAGGAAGATGGTCGCTTGTAAAAAATCTCAACCTAATTTAAAAGAAATATTGCATTGTACTTTACCAGATATCAATATAACATTTTAACTCTTTGTGTCCGTTTTTTTTTTTCCACATCTGGACAGAGTTTTCTCCTTCTGCTGCTTTTCTTTCATAAAGTTAGCGACCTCTGGGAGTGGCCGCCTGGTCATTCGTATTGTTCCGTCGGCTGCTAGGAGCGGCCGCTAGGAGTTATTGAGTTAAAATTCAGGGATAATCTGTGCACTATTATGTTTTAGATCCTTATTGTTTTTTCGTGTTTGGTATTAAGAAAATAACAGAAAAGCATAAAAATTACTAGAAGTTTATATTCATGAGATTTTTAAAAATTTGTTATTACGAATACCAGTAATATATAGTCAAAAAAAAAAATTAAAATTTTTTTCATCTTACAGGAACCTTTCCCAAAATGTAATTTAAAATTATTTTTGCTTCACTGAATCTAAACAAACTTTGCACATGTCCTTCTGAGCATCATTTACCTTCCATTTCTTTCTCTGACAGATATGAATCTCTTTCCTTTTCTGATCAAAACCAAGTTTTTTTTTAAAGGAAATAACGTATCTTTGTTGCCGAGTAGTACAATTTTTTTTTTAATCTGACATGTTGTGTACAAATCCTTTCTTTGTTTGTTTTTGTCTTTTTTTTTCTTTTTTTGCAACAGTTTCCTTCACCTGGTGTTTAATATGAAAGTTTGGTTTCAGCAGCACATGCCAGCATGATTATTTTTATGGAGCTAAAGCAAGTTTTCTATGCTCGTATCGATCAGTGTAAGTCTATGGCGTGATATGGGAAAAAGATGTTGAATTCTGATATTGTTGATAACTTTCACGGGTAAAGCTTGCATTGTACCTCTTTGTTTTAGGCCAGTAGCTTTGCCATTTCAGTAAGACCAACCTCTGTTTATGCATATCAAGATGACATGGCAGATGCTGAATGTTATTCTGAATATTGCGGGGTTTTTTTTTCTTCACGGGTTGTTTTGTGCTTTGAAATGTTTGTAATCAGATATCTTTTTTTCTAAATTGATTCCCAATTTGTCATCTAGTATTCATTTTCATATTCATTTTTCCAACATCTCAGCGATAACTGTTTTTATCCCACTATATTAATTTGTGTAGTATTTTACTACAAGTAAGAAGATTTTGTTTCAGTTAAAATTCAACTTAAATTTTTAAACCCAAATGGTAGTGCTGAATTTGTCATTGTTGAAATGTTGAAAAAAAAATCCTGCACTTGATACATCTAAACAATATCTTCATATCTATTCTTGCAGAAAAAAAAAAAAAGGTTCATTTTGTAGATAATTTGAGTTTATTTTTCTTTATTTTCTTAGGAATTCTTTTTGAAGGATTATTACCTATAATTATTTTTAAATTAATATTTTAGTGTACCACTTCATGGTGATGATTTTGGTAAAGTGCTGTTGTGCCTGATTTTGCTAAAAGGATTTTTATTTTTATGTGGCCTTGCGATAAATTCAAAGGGACCACAAATGATTTATTTGACTTTTAAAGATTTTCTTGCAAAAACAATCAAGAGTCATATTAAATGCAAAATTTTTGTGCTCGATAGATTCTTGGGTGTTGGCATTGAGAATATTGGGTTCCAGTTCGTTTTGATTGTTATTGTAATTTCTATCTCTTTATTGTACAACAAGCAATGGCTGGTTTGAAAAACCCTCAGGCTGAATGTATATTCTTTGAGGATTGTTGGTTGGCCTTTCCATGTAAACATTCCTTGAAAAAAAAAAGCCTTAACGTTTTCAGCAATGTGCTTGTGGTTGTGAAAGTGTCATGATTTCTGTTCAATTTCCAGACAAATGTATGAAATATCCTTTGTAAATGAGCAATGAGCTGTGGCCAGGGGTGGCTGTCTCAATCCCTAGTCTGGCCCAGCCAATTTTGTGAGCTATGAGCCATTGGTTAGGGGTGGCTGGCTCAATCCCTAGTCTGGCCCAGCCAATTTTATGAGTATGGGCATTGGTTAGGGGTGGCTGGCTCAGTCCCTAGTCTGACCCAACCAATTTTATGAGCTATGGCCATTGGTTAGGGATGGCTGGCTCAATCCCTTGTCTGACCCCACCAATTTTATGAGCTATTAGTTAGGGATGGCTGGCTCAGTCCCTAGTCTGACCCGACCAATTTTATGAGCTATGGCCATTGGTTAGGGATGGCTGGCTTAATCCCTAGTCTGACCCAACCAATTTTATGAGCTATGGCCATTGGTTAGGGATGGCTGGCTTAATCCCTAGTCTGACCCGACCAATTTTATGAGCTATGGCCATTGGTTAGGGATGGCTGGCTCAATCCCTAGTCTGACCCCACCAATTTTATGAGCTATTAGTTAGGGATGGCTGGCTCAATCCCTAGTCTGACCCGACCAATTTTATGAGCTATGGCCATTGGTTAGGGATGGCTGGCTCAATCCCTAGTCTGACCAGACCAATTTTTTGCGCTCTCATGCATCCACCCAGTGCAGCAAAGGGGAGCTGGTTGCTCAAGACTCCATGGATATAGAGACCGTGAGGAAAATAAAGGCAGACCACCTCACAACACAGAATGCCAAGATCAGTCAGGGCCCTGCCCCTGGTTTAGTTATGCTCACTTAATTTATTTATTGGAAAACTTTTCCTACATATTTATCAATATATTTATATTTTCTTTGATAATGTAATAACTAACATGTACCTTATCCGTCGTTTTATGATCTTGTCGTCGTATATGTACATTATACTTAAGTATACACATTTCGTGAATTGAGTTATTTCAACCTTTTGTAATCTTGTTTTTTTTTTATACATTTAGCATTTAATGTCTTTTCAAACAAATCTTCTTACATAGTGTGAGAGAAACTGTGTCGTAGATTTACCTCTGATAATAGAAATAAATGTGTAAAGAGAACTCGATTGTATAATATTGTGCAGATTTAATTTTTAAAACTTGATCTTTGTTTTCTTCCTAGTTTTTTATCTCTGACAAACCTATTATATTTTCTTATGAAACTATATGTTGTGTTTGTTAAATATACATAATAATTACATACACATTGAGTAGATCATACCCATGTAATTAGTTTTCTTTGGTTTCCCCAATAATAGCTGTGTTGCTTTTATAAATACAGCAGACATCAGGAATTACAAGACCTTGAGTAAAAAGAAAATTTTAAATCCACATTTCCCCAATTTAAAACTCATTAAATTGTTTCATGATTAGCGCAACCTAGAAAAACTTACCTTTGTAATTGCGAGATAATTTGTTTGTTTGTCATCAGTGATGGTAACCCTAAACCACTTAATGAAGCTTTGTAGCGCCGTGTAGGTACAACTCTTTGATTACAAAATATGCACTACAGGGGAATATAATACTAGGTTTGTCGGCCTACACTTTATCAGCATGATGTAAGGCTGAGCTAAGCACCATTGACTGCCTGTCTAGACCATGTTTGGAGAGTTTAGACTACGATCTTGCCCAAGATGTGCTACAGTTCTTGACACTTCCATCCTGTTAAACTTCTTCCCTGCCTCCTGCGCTTTATGTTGCCCTAAAACGTTAACCTTACCCACATGTCCATTTTCCCTCACAGTTATCCTGTCTGTTAGGCTGTCTCCTCAAGCACTGTTCCCACTGTTGAGGTGGGTGTAGGAGAATGTAGCTACGCTGTAAGGTGTAGAGTAAAAACTGGGGCACTTGAGAAATGCACTGGGCCTCACAATGCTTGCTTACATGCCTAAACTTTAATACAGGCTGTAGGTCTCACAGTGCTTGCTTGCTTGTTTAAATTTGAGTACAGGCTGTAGGCCTCACAGTGCATGCTTGCTTGTCTAAACTTGAGCATAGACTGTACGT
Source organism: Plakobranchus ocellatus (assembly GCA_019648995.1). Taxonomy (NCBI): domain Eukaryota; kingdom Metazoa; phylum Mollusca; class Gastropoda; family Plakobranchidae; genus Plakobranchus; species Plakobranchus ocellatus. Next base: position 629,803 of record BLXT01006951.1, on the reverse strand, counting down.
GTCACAGTGCTTGCTTGCTTGCTTAAACTGAGTACAGGCTGTAGGCCTCACAGTGCTTGCTTGCCTGCCTAAACTTGAGTACAGGCCTTAGGCCTCACAATGCTTGCTTGCCTGCCTAAACTTGAGTACAGGCTGTAGGCCTCACAATGCTTGCTTGCCTGCCTAAACTTGAGTACAGGCTGTAGGCCTCACAATGCTTGCTTGCTTGCCTAAACTTGAGTACAGGCTGTAGGCCTCACAGTGTTTGCTTGCCTGCCTAAACTTGAGTACAGGCCGTAGGCCTCACAATGCTTGCTTGCCTGCCTAAACTTGAGTACAGGCTGTAGGCCTCACAATGCTTGCTTGCTTGCTTGCCTGCCTAAACTTGAATATAACAAACTACAGCTTTCAAACCTTTTGGATGGACTAGGAATAGGATGCAGACATTGAAAAGCACTCCCTTCACTTCACTCACTTTAGTACAATGACAAGCTTTGGTTTATACACTTTACTGCAGGTCTTCACAAAAACTCATTAAATTCGCTAGAAACATGCAAAATACACACACGCACACACACATAATGCTTTCAAACCTTTTTTTTTTTTTAAATTTTTTTTATTGTCTCTGGAAGTGTAAAACAGTCTTGTTGGAGTGAACTTTGAATAATGCATAACAGTGCATGAATTTGTTGGGCCCAATTCCTTATTACCCTGTAATCCCTTTTTCCCCTTCTTTATTCTCTTTCTGTTATGTTTTGGAGTAATGAGAAGCTATGTAAAACTTAAGTTGGCTGCTTACGTGACTATTATGGCTGAAGCAAATCTTTTTTTATCTATTGATTATTATTACTTTTGAAAAGAAAATTTTAAATTTGAAAATTAGCTTACATTACCATCTTCATTAATTATGGATAGGCGGAGCTACAAGATAAGTAAATAAAAATCAAAATTATTGGTCACATAGCTTTCAGAGTACTGTTTTCAGAAGTGAAGAGGTAAATGGACAAAATCTGAAAATATAATAGCTTGGAGGGCAAGCTCAACTTGGCAAGATATGTAAGAAAAAAAAAAAGTGGTGTGCAGACTGGGCAGGCATGTGAGTCATGTGAGACTTACTATAAGCTAAAAATAAAATAGGGTCAGCCTGTTTTATGGTTTATATATTTATATATATATATATATATATATAATACAATAAAATATAATTGAAATGTACAAACTGTTTGGAGAGGTCTGCTCATTTTCCATGAGGTAAGTCTACTCAATAAAGCAGGTAATCTGTGTTAGGTGCAGTGCATTTCCCCTCTAGTTGTTTGGGTATATACAGCATTTGTTTGTTGGAGATCAAAAAGACAAATTAACACATATGGTTTTTTTTCCATTCATTTTATTTATCGCTAAAAAGATGAAATGATCAACTGTGGCCATGTTTGTGAAGTCAGTACATTTATAAGTATGACTGTCCTGAGAAGTGGCTCTTTAAAGATAATCTGCATGACATGTTATGCAAAAGCAGATTTTTATATAAACTCTTTGTCTTGTAACATTAATTTATGTTTGTAATCCAAATATTTTAAAATGTTTTTACATTTCAGCCATATTTTTATCGCACTTTTCTTCATGCAGTCCAGACGATAACATTTGATATTCGATGTTTAATGTGAAGATATATTTATACGTGCGTTACATAAAAATGCTTTTTACCTGATATCACTATGCTTTATATTAAATTACATTGTTCTTCATTAAATTCAGTTTTTTTTTTGTCCTGTAGGTTGACTAACAAGTTGTTAAATATATTGTATGTAGATATCAAATGATTTTTTTTTTGTTTGATGAAAGAAAAAAAAAAGAAATTAGTACCAGTACCATAAGTGATTTGTTGACAGAGTTGATCATGACATAAAGTTACCATATCAGCTTGTTTTCCTGTTTTGAATGCAGGCCATGCTTCTAAGTTGTTGCTCTACCAAGATATGATCCTTCTACAATGTAAAATAATGTATTGCTCTTAATATTCTGCCATTCTAACTTAGTGTTAAGTCAAGGACAAAACTGCTATTAACACCTAAAGGACCGTAGACGAGAATACTCTCGAAAGAAAACCAATCATAAAAGACCAGTGACGAGTATTCTCGCAACAGCTAGTCCACTACTTTATTCCAATCTAGACCTTAAATTTTACAAAAAAAACTTTGAAAACACTTATTTTGAATTTCTAGTAAACTCTGGTCCAAGGGGTTGAACAGGGGGGTGGCAGCCCTGGTGTGGAAGGGGTAACTCTTGATTGGCAAAGCCGGTACTTTAACTGTTAAATTAGTATGGCTGAATTGCTGCTAGACTATATAACAGTGAGCTCAGACCATGCAACCTTTTTATACATAATTTTTCAATTTTATATATATATAGATTTCAATTATACCTAGGATCCTTGATCTCAAGCGACGGAAGAAACAACAGCGAAGTTGCATCAAGAATAGCTCAAGCAAAGACAAATTTCCAGAAAATGAAAACAGTTCTGACAAATAAAAACATATCCATCCGGACAAGAAGAAGAGCCCTTGAGTGCTATATAGAGCCCATCTTGATGTATGGATGTGAGGCCTGGACAATATCAAAACAGACTCAGAAGAAGCTGGAAGCAACGGAAATGTGGTTCCTTAGAAGAATGCTGCGAATCTCATGGACAGCAAAGAAGACAAATGACACAGTTTTAGAGGAAGCTCATACAACAAGACTACTCATAAGCAAAATCCGTAAACGTCAAGCAACCTTTTTCAGCCATGTTATGCGAAGAGAAAAGTTGGAGAATCTTGTAACAACAGGAATGTTGGAAGGAAAATGCAGTAGGGGAAAACAACGAGAAAAGCTCATTGAAGGCCTGACAGACTGGCTGAAGGCAGGGAAATCGTTGGAAGCAATAGAAGCGACAAAGGACAGGAAAAAGTGGAGGACCATGATCGCCAACGCTGTAAAGCAAGGCACCTGATGATGATGATGATATTTCAATTATATTGTTTGTTTGGTTTTTTTTTAATTGAAATATTAAATTAAATTGGGAACTGAAAAAAGAAATCTTCAGTGTTACACCTCATAATATGAGGAGCGATAGCCAATCATAAACGTCTTATTAGCAGGTGAATTTCCCTAAGTAGCGTCACCTTGCCTTGAATTATTTCAATTCTATATCAAAATTTTTACTGATAGTCATCAGATATTTCACAGTCCAAAATGATAAATTCCAGCATCAGTTGCTTCCAAAATTAATTGAAATGTGTATTATATAGAATTTCACTTTTCAGTATGGCCAATAAAACCTTATTCAATATGTTTGTTTTTTTTTTGTCTTACTTTATATGCTATATATACGTACAATAAGATTGGTACACTTTCTATCTTGCGTCCCAAAAACCTCAGATTTCGAAGAAACAGTCTATGCAAAATATCCTTCCATAGTTCTTTCTTTTACAAATGTCAAGACCTGTTTTTTTCCCCAATTTGACAGACATTGGACTGCAGAGATTTGTTTGTTTTTTTTAACCTGTTCATTGCAATACACCATAGATTTGTCAAGCAGTGAATTGACTATGAATTATGATGTTCAAACTTCACCTCTCTATCCTGGCTGACAAAACATTAGAACCACTTGCTTGGAGATAGGCCCTTACTGTTTTTTAAAATCATTATGTTTGTGCCTGTAGAGAGTTAAGAATGTAGAGTATTTTGATGTTAGTTATAGGTCGAATTGTATGTCTCTTTAATACCAGTACATTCTTTGAACATCAGTCAGGCATCTTGTGCCTATTCAGCAGTGCTTTGTTTTGTAGGAAATAGCCGATGCAGCTCCTTGATGATATTGTCATGTTGCAGTTATATTTCCAGACTTATATTTACTTTTAATGTTCAGTGCACATGTAGCCAAAACATTCCTGAATTGTTATATTTGATATTCTCTTTCACCTTTTAAAAAAAGAAAAAAAAAACTTTATGTGTATTCCTATGTGTTGCAAGCAAAATAAAAACTATAGTGCTTCTGACTTCTGTAGTTTCTTGCAGAGCTAAAGAGAAGAAAGAGTGTAGCGTGTGACAAGTTGTAAGCACAAATCCATTTGATGGACACAAATTTATAAAAAGAGGAATACACAACAAATCTTTTAAGATTGAATGCGTAATTAATAGAGGGATACACCAACAAACCCATTTGATTGTATACACATTTTAATTTAAAAAAAGGGGGGATACATAAAAAAAAATCCATCTGATTAAATACAAATTTATATATATAGGGAAACACCAACAAAGCATTTGATTGAATACAAATTTATAAATATAGGTATTAGATTTAGAGAGATACGCCATCGAAACCATTTGATTAAATACAAATTTATAAACAGAGGGATACACCAACAAACCCATTTGATTGATTACAATAATGTGTATAAATTGAAAAATACATGAAGAAACCCATTTGATTTAAAATTTTAATACAAATTTATATAAAGGGATGCACCAACAAATTATTTAATTGAATACAAATTTATAAATAGAGGAATTAGAGGGATACACCATCGAAACCATTTGATTGATGTAAATTTATAAAAATAGGGATATACAAACAAACCTATTTGATTGAATACAATAACTAATATGTGTGCATCGAGGAAATCACCAACAAACCCATTTGATTGAATTCAAATTTATATATAGAATAGAGAGGGATACATTAAAAAACTATTTGATTGAATACATTTTTATAAATAGAGCGACTCGCCAACAAGGCTTGTTTGATTGATACAAATTCATAAAAAGAGGGATATACCACCAAGACCCTTCGGTTGAATACAAATTTATATATAGTGGGATACACCAACAAACCATTTGATTGAATACAAATTTATAAATAGATGGACTCGCCAACAAGACTTGTTGGATTGATACAAATTCATAAAAAGAGGGATACACCACCAAGACCCTTCGGTTGAATGCAAATTTACATACCGGTATGTATGTATTTTGCTTGAAGAAAATTGAAATAAAGCAGATAAAAATAAAACCCATAGCATAGTGCCAAATCAGTGAAAACTTGAATACAAATCAAATAATATTGTAAAAGACTATAACCATGACCTCAAACTTATTTGCACATTTTTTAACAACTCGGAGAATAAGTGCAAATGTTTCGCCCTTTTAGCTTTATCAAAACAAAAATGTAGCGGTGGTTTTGTGACATGCCTTGCCTTTCTTGTATACAGCCACACAAAATGCATATCTTTCATTAGTATTGTCATGACCGACATTTAGGACGTCCTTGAATGAAAATCAAAATAGACTGTCAAGAAACCCTGAGAAACCCAATTTCTTCTGACAACGAAATTAAAGATGAAGATAATGGCATATGTGTTACATTTGTACAGTGTATTAGATCGCTATCAAGAGATTGTGTAAGACACAAAGTCTTGTAATGTCAGCAACTAGGCTGAGAAACTGATATGGGGAGGTGAAAATCGAGTTTTTCAGAAAAAGATAAGGGTTCCCACCACAGTAATAGTCATCATCATCAGGTGCCTTGCTTTACAGCGTTGGCGATCATGGTCCTCCACTTTTTCCTGTCCTTTGTCGCTTCTATTGCTTCCAACGATTTCCCTGCCTTCAGCCAGTCTGTCAGGCCTTCAATGAGCTTTTCTCGTTGTTTTCCCCTACTGCGTTTTCCTTCCAACATTCCTGTTGTTACAAGATTCTCTAACTTTTCTCTTCGCATAACATGGCCGAAAAAGGTTGCTTGACATTTACGGATTTTGCTTATGAGTAGTCTTGTTGTATGTGCTTCCTCTAAAACTGTGTCATTTGTCTTCTTTGCTGTCCATGGGATTCGCAGCATTCTTCTGAGGAACCACATTTCCGTTGCTTCCAGCTTCCTCTGAGTCTGTTTTGATATTGTCCAGGCCTCACATCCATACATCAAGATGGGCTCTATATAGCACTCAAGGGCTCTTCTTCTTGTCCGGATGGATATGTTTTTATTTGTCAGAACTGTTTTCATTTTCTGGAAATTTGTCTTTGCTTGAGCTATTCTTGATGCAACTTCGCTGTTGTTTCTTCCGTCGCTTGAGATCAAGGATCCTAGGTATTTGAATTGGTCCTTTTGTTTCAGCCTTGTTCCTTTAATATAGATGTTGATTATTGGCAATTCTTGTTTTCGACTGACAACCATTACTTCCGTCTTCTTTCTGTTCAATTCCAGCCCTTTCTTTTCGCTTTCTTCTTTAACTATGTCAAGTAGCTGTTGTAAATCTTTTTCGTTTTCTGCTATTAGAACAGTGTCATCAGCATATCTCAGATTATTGATGTTGCTCCCTCCTATTTTAATTCCAGGGTGTCCCTCAAGATTGCGCATGATTATTTCACTATAGAGAGAGAAAAGGTCTGGAGAGAGTACACAACCTTGTCTGACACCTCGCTTGATATTTTGAAACTTGCTTACTTCTCCCTCTACTCGCATTGCTGCTTTCTGATCCCAATACATGTTTTTTATTATTCTTAAGTCTTTTCCATCTATCTTCAGCTGTGTTAGTTGTTTGATGATCTCGTCATGGCGAACTCTGTCAAATGCCTTTTGACAGTAATAGTAGCAGATGCAAAAGATGAGGAGGGGGGGGGAGGCAAATTTCGCATGGACAAAAAATGCTCTCTTCCCATGCGGGGAATCGAACCCCGGCCGCCGCGGTGAGAGCGCGGAATCCTAACCACTAGACCACATGGGAGCTCGCACTTCGATGCGAAAAAAATTTATTATATAGTTAATAAATTTAGTCTTAATAACTTTTTGTGCTTTTTTGTATTCACATTTCCAACCTCAAATAGTTTCTGTGATAAAAAAAAATCGGCACTTTTGACTCCAATGAAATTCACATTGTACCTATTTTTTTTTATTTTAGATGCTTCTCAGTTTGAAACACAGAAGAGGGGATGTTACTTCCAAACAAATTTGCAAAATGAAGTAGATCTAAATGTAAACAACATGGCAGCCTCCACCGAGAAACCACTCAGGATGTTGAGCTGTACAGAGGAATAGGGGGAATGCATTGCGCTTTGAAAGGTAAGCATTGCTTTTCTTCAGGTTTCCATCATGAGGGACACGTTTTGGACCGTGTATATTGGTCCGAGGCAGACATAAGCGCTTTTTCGTTTGTTCCCACTTTTTATGTAGGCCTAGAGATTCTAGATCTAGCTATATTATCCGATAGGAGCAAACGAAAAAAGTGTCAAATTGTGTAGATCTAGATTTTATGTGAAAATAATATCTTCATTATAACTTGACCTGTGACCTATTCATTTCTTCGATGGATTAGGAAGATAGAGCTAGATCGAATAATAATAAAAAGCTAGAATCTAGGCCTAAGTCGGGTGGGAACAAACGGAAAAGCGCCCAGACATAAACTCTCATAGTGATAGCTTTTAATTGAAAGAAATAGATCTAGATCTAGATCTAATCTAGATTTAGAGATCATCATCATTCTCACTAGTACCTTGTCTGGAACAGACATTGGCAATCATTTTCCTGCACTCAAATCTATCCTCAGTTAACCCCATAAAGTTGTTATTGCTACCCTTACCTATTGCCCATGACTTCAGATTTTCAATGAACGTTAAATTCTCTGCCTACCTCGACTGCGTTTGCCTTCAATATTTCCAGTGATTGCTAAGTGTTCTAAACCCTTGTCTTGGCAAATATGGCCTAAAAACTGCAGTTGCCTTTGTCTTATAGTTTTAAAAAGTGATGGCTCGAGATTAGCTTCTTTCAGTGCCAATTCATTTGACTTTTTTTCTGTCCATGATATTCCATTCTTCTCATGAACCACATCTCTACTGTTTCTAGTTTTTTCTCAATTTCTATGTTTATAGTCAAACACTCACTACCATATAAAAGAACTGACCATACATATGTTTTAATTACCCTTATTTTGGTTTTCATACTTATGTTTCTATTTGCCAGTATTGGTTTCATTTTTTGGAATGTATCTTTGGCCATGGCTATTCTTTTACTTATTTCACTTGTGCATCTGCCATCTATTGTAATTAGTTAACCTAGATATTTGAATACAGCACCAAAAAAAAAAAAAATGAGATTTAGAGATACACTACCTATAACTTTTGTTCAGCACCCAAGTTTCAATTATAAGCAAAATTTTAGAAAATTATTTCATATATATTTGAAGAGCCCATGCATTATTAAGAATCTTTATAAGCAATAATTATATCCCGGTCTCGATCTATGCCTGTCCATTTTATTTGGTAGTTTTATTTGGTGGTATATATTTATAAATACCCTATAGTGTAATTGAAATATATATTATAATCTGTTTGGAGAGGTTTGTTCATCTTCCATAAGGTAATTCTTCTCAATGAAGCAGGTAATCTGTGTTTGGCAAAGTGAATTTCCCCTCTAGTTGTTTATGTATATACAGCAATTGTTTGATGGAGATGAAAAAAGACAAACGAACTAACACTTGTGTTTTATTTTTCTACCCATTTCATTTATTGCTGAAAAGATGAAAATGTTCAACTGTGGCCATGTTTAATTCAGTGCATTAAAAGTATGTCTGTCTGTCTTGAGAAGTGGCTTTTTAAAGATAAGCTGTGTGACATCTGATGCAAAAGCAGATTTTTATGTCAACTCTTTGTCTTGTAACATTAAGTGATGATTGTAATCCAAATATTTTAAATTACCTTTACATTTCAGTCATATTTTTATTCCACTTTTCTTCATGCAGTCCAGGTGATAACATTTGGTACCGGTATTCAATGTTACATGCATTATAATATATAAAATGCTTTTTTCTTGATGTCTTTGTGTCACAATGTGGATTAGCGATCACGCCAATCGCGAACACAGATTGTAACTGGGTTGGGACTGTAATGAATGAGATGATTCCAATACCACCAACGCAACACAGTTTCAATCTGTGTTCGCGATTGGCGTGATCGCTAACCCACATTGTGACAAATTTTGGTGGAGCTGCGGGGTAACTGAGCGTTTGAGAAATTCCTTTATTGCGATCAAAACACGAATATAGTAGACTCCATGGTGCTTTATATAGAACTTATGCACGTTATGATTGTAACAAGTTGGCTGTAGTCACTGTTAACGACCTCTGTAATGTATTTAAACTGTCACGGGTTAGCGGCCAGATGCGGTAAGAGTGTGTGACAGGGTGCTAAGGGCAGTAGATTTCAGAAGTTCATTTGATTAACGAGCCGTGTAGGTTCGGGTACAAAAGGTCCCTATAATTTGCGACAAGTACGGGGTATTCATGCATGAATAAGAAAAGATAAACAAATAATTTTTTTCCCCCTACTGTAGATAAAGCAGCAGGGTGCAGGAACGCGCATAAGTCAATCCCAGGCTAAGCGTTAAGTGAATATTTAATGAACAGAAATACCGGTATCACAATCAGCTAAGAGAAGCCATCCCAGGCTTTGCGTCTTAGTGAGCTCGTATAGATAGCTCCGTTTGTTGATGTAAAATACGATTTAATACGGCCACCCCAGGCTGGAAGATAAAAGGTTATTTGAGAATAACTATATCTTGACGGGCGTGACGTCACCGTAATTTATACAAAAAAGTTTGTACAACTGATTGTATAGTAAACTGACCGCGAGAGTCAGGGGAAGAACCGTTGCGAAGACGGTGTGTGTTATCACAAGTTAAATTATTTGGTTGGGACTAAGCCACGAAAACTCGAGTACTATATATATTTATATATTCGCATAATTGTATTATTCACTGGCTGTGGCAGTCAGAGTGATTTATTGCCTTGGGCAAATATTATCTTTTGTGACTATTTGACTTTATCATCGTTAAAGGTCAATTAGAGTCTAGTCTTACGGGTTTGTAAGAATCAGTTTGGTGAGTAACTGAATTAATTGAAGTCTAATTTAAAATGGCTGACGTAGAGAAACAGCTTCAAAAGTTGATAAAAGTTGGAGGAGAAATGGGAATGCATGGAGAAGAGTTGTGGAAATGGGTAGACAAACAACTTGAAGATGAGCGGCAAGCTAAGAGAGAAGAGAGAGAAGCTCTCATTGTAAGGATCAAAGGGAGAAGATCAAGATTCAAAGGACAGGCCGCATTGGCAGAAAAACAGATAGAACTGGAAAGACTCCGATCATCGTAACTTCAAGCCACGGTCAGGGAAGGACTAGTGAAGCAACAGGTTGAGAAAAACGGGAAACAACAAGTGTACGTCTACCTTGCAGACGGCAAGGCTGTACCCGCACCAGTAACAGAAGCCCATCTGGAATCCCCCTATTTCACGGGAAAGGTGTCAGCATTGGAAATGGCCAATCCAATGTATGACGTCATACTTGGAAACATCCCAGGTGCCAAGTGCCCTGGTATTTCTCTACCTGAGCCAAAACCAGAAAGCAAAGAAATATGCAAGCCACAGGAGGACGTCATGGCAGTGGAGACTCGGGCCGGGAAAATGCGACGGACCAAGCCTCTGATGACCTCACCTTCAATAGATAATGCTTTATCAGGAAGCGAACTGAAAAGGCTGCAGAAGCAGGATGAATCTGGCTTTATGCAGGAAACTTGCAGACACTGGAGAAACCCGCACGTCTGGCAAGGAAAACCGTACAAAATACGGGTATGATGAGAAGGGCATCCTCATTAGGATGTTCACAACGGGTCAACGAAATGTTGACGACGGCAGCAAGCAGGTAGTAGTCCCTCCAACTCTGAGAAACAGGGTGATGCAAGCGGCTCACGACAGTATAGTGTGAGGACATCTTGCTGCAAAGAAGACAACTGACAAAATCCTATCAGAGTTCTTCTGGCCCAACATTTGGGAGGATGTGAAGAGATATTGTCAATCTTGTGATCAGTGTCAGCGGTCATTCCCCAAAGGACAGACGGCCAAAGTTCCATTATCTGCAGTGCCCCTTATAGATGAACCGTTCTCAAGGGTAGCTGTGGACCTGGTCGGACCAATTGTTCCATCGTCGGAACGCGGCTTCAAGTACATTCTCGTGCTTGTGGACTACTGCACTCGCTATCCAGAAGCTGTTCCACTAAAGTCAATTACAACAGAGGCAGTAGCGGAAGCATTGGTAGACATCTTCAGTCGGGTAGGAATACCGAAGGAGATCCTAAGAGACCAGGGAGTTCCGTTCACGTCAAATTTAATGGCGGAAATCTGCAGACTTTTGTCAATAAGACAGCTAATTACGTCACCGTATCACCCGCAGTGTAACGGGTTGGTAGAAAGGTTTAATGCCACCTTAAAGAGCATGTTGAAGAAGCTTGCAGCTGATAGACCCGGGGATTGGGATCGCTATATTAGCGCAGCGCTCTTCGCTTATCGAGAGGCACCTCAAGAGTCATTGGGCTTCTCGCCCTTTCATCTTCTATTTGGTCGGCCAGTGCGTGGTCTTATGACAATTCTACGTGAATTGTGGACCAAGCAGATTGAGGACGAAGAAGTGAAAACTACCTACCAGTACGGGGTAGACCTGAAGGGGAAGATTGAGGAGGTCATCAAACTAGCTCAACAGAATCTCAGTTCTGCGTCATCCAGGTACAAGACCCACTTTGACAAAAGGGCCAAGGCCAGATCATTTGATGTTGGAGACAAAACATTGATTTTGTTACCAACTAAAAGCAATAAACTACAACTCAAGTGGCAAGGACCCTTCCACGTGGAGAAGAAAGTTGGGGACAACAACTACATCATTGACGTCAACGGACGTAAGCGCACATACCACGCTAATCTGCTGAAGAAATATTACCAGAGAAGCGACGATCTTGATCAAGATAACGGTATTTTGCAATGCGCAGTAGCAGCAATGGTGGAAGAAGAGGCTGAAAATGACCAAGAGCCAAGATTGGAGACGCCCACTCTTATCTTAAACAAACAGAGACGCTAAAGGATGTGGTTATCAATAGTAACCTTACCCAAGAACAGAAAGATGAACTGGAAGAGCTTTTAGAGAACTTCAAGGATGTCATGACTGACGTGCCAGGACGCACCAATGTTTATACATATGACCTCAAACTCACCTCAACTACCCCGATACGTAAGAAACCATATCCAGTGCCTCAAGCGTTGAAAGAAACTCTACGTGAGGAAATAAAGGCGATGCTGGATGCCGGCATCATCGAGCCATCAGACAGTCCATACTGCTCCCCGGCAGTAGTGGTCAAGAAAAAGGATGGTACAAACAGACACTGCGTGGACTTCAGAGGTTTAAACAATGTTACTGAATTTGACGCAGAACCAATGGAAAGACTGGATGACTTATTCCAGCAGATAGGGACGGAAAGCAATTTCGTCAGCAAAATTGATCTGTCGAAAGGATATTACCACATTCCCCTGGCAGAGTCAGCCAAACCAATGACTGCATTCACAACTGAACTTGGGTTGATGCAGTTCAAAATCCTGCCTTTTGGACTTCAGGGTGCGCCCGCGGCATTCTCGCGAATGATGTGTAAGGTATTGTCGGGGCTCAGTAATGTGAAAAACTATATCGACGACATTGTCGTGCATCATGCGAAATGGGACGACCATGTCAAGGGAATAAAACTAGTGCTACAGAGACTCAGGGATGCTGGATTGACAGCACTACCCTCGAAATGTTCACAAGGTTTTAAACAAGTAGAGTTTCTGGGACACCAGATCGGGAACGGAAAACTGGCGCCCACTGCAAGCAAAGTGGAAGCAATTAGGAATGCAGAACCACCTCGAACCAAGAAGCAGCTGCGGAGCTTCCTTGGACGAGCAGGATTCTATCGGCGTTACGTTCCAAACTATTCAGCGGTGGTGAGTCCGCTAATTGATGCCACGAGGGCAGGAATGACAAACAACGTTCGATGGGAAGAACCACAAGAGAGAGCATTCACATATATGTAAAGAAATGCTTGTCCCAAGAGCCAGTGCTCAGACTCCCAGATTTTGAGAGACCCTTCATCCTAGCGACGGATGCAAGTGACACGGGAGTTGGTGCCGTGCTCAAACAGGAATTTGAAGATGGAACATTCCCTGTGGTGTATTTAAGTAAGAAACTTCTACCAAGAGAACAGCGGTACTCTGTGGTAGAAAAAGAATGCTTAGCGCTAGTGTGGGCTGTTAAGAAGTTGAGCACCTACCTTATTGGCAGGGAATTCATTGTGGAGACTGATCATGCTCCACTTCTTTACCTGAACAAGGCAAAGTCGGAAAACGGCAGGTTGATGAGATGGGCTTTACTCCTCCATCAATACCGATTCCGTCTTGTGTCCATCAGGGGTGTTGATAACCATGGGCCGGATTTTCTGTCGCGGCTTAATGGGTAATAGCATTTTGTTGTCTTTGATTGTTTAGTTCCAAAAATTAATGGAATTTTTGTCATAAGGGGGGAGAGATGTAACAAAATGCCATTTGTTGCCACTTCGCGTTAGGGGGCGGTTGTTTATGTTTCGTAATATAAGGTCGCAGACGTGGGTATGCTCTACACCCACAGGAATTAAGGCAAGGGAAACCGATAGCTTTAGTGCGCATCCTCTAGATACCGGTACGTTAGATGATAAGATGTTTGGGGACCGTCTTTCTCGCTGAAAGACGACGTCAGTAACAAAGAACTTGAATTAATGAGACTAGGAGGCCTCCGCTTCTACCTAGGTGTTCGGGGGAAAGCACGCAATTGGGGACTGACTCATTGGGTTTTCCTGCACCGCTTGCTTGACTTTGAACACGTTTAATTTAAGTCGGAAGTTAGGAATTCCGGTAGATGTCGGAAGTTATGACGAGTAGGTGTTGATTGATTGAATCGGAAGTGATGGTTTTCCGGGTGGGAGTTGATCACAATAGTTGAATGAATAGAATCGGAAGTCACAATTTCCGGGCAGATGCGTAAGGCTTGGCAATTGATCTTGTATAATAGACAGTAGGTTCTCACAGTTTGATCAGATCATCAGCAGCGATTGCTGTATCTCGTCAACTTTGGAGTCACGAGGACTCTTGTCGGCTCACGGCGGTTTGAGCACGACACTCTATAAGGCCAGGTTATAGGCCAACGTTTCTCACGAAGAGAACGTGTGCAGAGGCTCTGTGTTGAGCTACCAGATTGCTTTGGCAATTGGTCAATTTCTATCGGCTCTGGTGAGAATTGTGATTACCTACTCCTTAAGGATCAATACTGTTTCTTTTCACTAGGCAAAGTGCCTATAAGGTGTGATTGATTCTTTTTAATCGATACTTGCAAACTAGTGAATGATGTAGAGATCACAGTCAGTTAAAGACGTGTGCTGCTAATGTGTTAAACGTCATGTAACAGAACTTTTCAAGAATACTAAGCAAGCTTATTCATCAGCCGAGCATAAATTGTAAATAATGTCATAGCTCATTCTATTTTAACTTCGGTTAATTGATTATCTAAATGTATAAGAGTTACGACGTTATAAGGAGAAGCAGTTGAAGTATTGGTGACCAATAACTATAATGTTTGAATAAGCCGCTATCGCATGAGTGCATAGTGTAATATTTAAACTCTGCTACTTAACTTATTATAGTGAAAGAGCCGAGTGAGGTCGGGCTGCAAGCCACCAATCATCCCCCAGAGTATCAGCTCTAGTGTCCAGATTTGGGACAACAAGTTTTAAGCGTAGAAAGAATATTAAGTAAGAACATACCCATATTTAAATAAAGGTTCGGACGAACATTATAAAACGGAACCTTAAATCACATGAACACTTTGATGTGAAGTTTTATAAATTAAACGTTAATCAACGATCTGCTGATCAAGCGAGGGACAACCGGACCAGGGAAAGATGCAACTCTCAAGGGAAAAGCCTTAATAAATGACATTTGTTGTAGTGATTATTAAATAAGTGTTTTATTTTGGTGAAGTGTGATTTCTCTATGTGTGATTGGAGGTTGCAACCTAGCTGAAGGGGTAAAGTAGACATTAAGATTTTGGAACTGTTATTGTTTTATCAATTAATTTTATTTTCTCTTTCATATAGTAAATGTACACCTTTCTTTAACTAAGTTTTAACCATCATTTATCTTCTTAATGCCATTTCTTTAATAAACTTTTAATTTGTCTTTGTAACTATCAAAACTGTGTTGCGTTGGTGGTATTGGAATCATCTCATTCATTACAGTCCCAACCCAGTTACAATCTGTGTTCGCGATTGGCGTGATCGCTAACCCACAAAAATTTGTCACAATGTGGGTTAGCGAATAATTAGTACCAGTACCATAAGTGATTTGTTGAACAGGGTGATCATGACATAAAGTTACCATATCAGCGTGTTTTCCTGTTTTGAATGCAGGCCATGCTTCTAAGTTGTTACTCTACCAAGATATGATCCTTCTACAATGTAAAATAATGTATTGCTCTTAATATTCTGCCATTGACAAACAGAAAAGAGTATCGTTAGTGTTTAGTCAAGGACAAAACTGCTATTAAATTAGTATGGCAGTATTGATGCTAGACTATATAACAGTGAGAAGTGTCCGATGCAACCTTTTTATACA
>BLXT01006951.1:590826-602467 GCA_019648995.1 Plakobranchus ocellatus | reverse complement strand
TGTTCTTGTTCTTTTTTCTTGTTGTTGATGTTTTGTCTATTTTGGGTTTTTGTTTTTGTTAAATTCAGCAGCGTATTTACACACATGAATACATAGAGCCAAAACAATTCCCATTACTTTCCAAAATAACGATGTTATGTAAATAAATTCATAATAATATGATATGTTACAGAAATTGCGCGTATGTAACAAAGGTAAGATAAATTTTATATACTTAACTTAAACAAAACTTCTAAAACACTATGGGAAGAAATTCATTGATCATAATAACTGTAGACTCAACCCAGCTTCTTCACCCCTCCCCCTCTCCAACCAATAACTACACATTATTTAAAGGATGGGAAAAAACAAACTGAAAACAAAACTGCGCCAGAAAATAAAACTCTAGCAGGAAACACATTTTTAAAAGGCCGGCTTAAAATAGGCCTATGAATAAAAATAAGACCTGGAAAAAATTTAATTTCAATGTTGCAATGAAGACCTACGTTTCTTTATATCATTTCTTAGTACTGTATGTAGGCTTAGTCAAGTAGAACTATAGATACAATACATATGAAATTCCTTGATATATATATATATATATATATATATATATATATAATTGCAAGAGTTTAATGCTGAAAAACTGAGCCCTTAGTGAGAAAAATTTTTAGGAAAGACCAATGTAGAACTAGTACGTAGAAGTATTTATTTTATTAGCCTTCTCAGCTCTCCAAATTAATCTAGGCCTCTCTTAATCTTACTCTCTGCCAGCATAGCATATTTTCATCCTGTCTATAACTCTTTTTATACAAATCTCATTTTACAATACAAAAATCGTGATTGTTTCCTCTCAATAAAAATTAAAACAGATTATTCTCTTCTTTGCAACATATTAGTATCATCTTTCCGATAGAACAGAGTCCCTCTTTTTGGAAGCTGATTCAAGGGAGTTAATA
Organism: Plakobranchus ocellatus; assembly: GCA_019648995.1. Classification (NCBI taxonomy): domain Eukaryota; kingdom Metazoa; phylum Mollusca; class Gastropoda; family Plakobranchidae; genus Plakobranchus; species Plakobranchus ocellatus. Next base: position 601,529 of record BLXT01006951.1, on the reverse strand, counting down.
AGGCCATACAAATACCTATTATGTGCATGAAAAGAGGCTTTTGGCAATTCGACACCCACAATTTGTACATATCAGTTGATCCAAACTTTTTTTATACTGTGTTTCACAGAACTTGCTAATCTGAAAATCTCAAGGGGCTTTTGGGATTAATATCTTTTTTTTTAATAATTCATTTTTGCTTCATTGATTTGAGGAGAGAGAATCAACTCAACTATGAGTTGAAGGAACGCAACAAATTTTTAGGGACTTTTCTTATTCTTTTCCTTTTAAAATTCAATCCTTGAAGGCAAAATCGAGAGAAACGTGGCCTAAGTTTTGCTAGGTTCATTTCTGCCTTTCAGGAAGATTAAATCCTATTTTTATTTTACAAACAATCTGTCATTCTTGATCTGATTAGCCTTGTGAAATTTTTTTTTTCTCAAAAGTTTATATTTCATTACACTTGCTCTGTATGGTTACTTTTAGAAAATATTCTTCAAAGTGCAGGGCTTGAACCCCCAACAGAAGGGTCCCTGCAGATCTCAGGGCAGATTCGTTAGCCACTATGCCACAGACACCCCTGGTGATAATGGAATGTAGGCGTGGCGTTTAGATTCCTACACCAGATACACCAGTTTCATTTGCTTGAGCTAAATCCTCTTCCAAGGTATTCTCTGGACAGCTTCTCAATTTTAAATTAAAGATGCTGTTCTTTCAGGCTCTTCCTTTCCACACACCCATATTGAAATAAATTAATAATAATATTAAGTGAAAATATACAGCCCTGAAGTCAGGAAAGACTTTTAAAAACTATGTGACCATACTGCTGGAAAGTTATGGGCTTACCCATTGACCTTAGCAGTCTGTAGTGCAAATAACAACCCACTATTCAGCAGGGTGAGTATTATAACGCAATATCATATTCAATCAACTGCCACTTTGCAAAATGATCTGTGCATTCTAGAAGCCTGTCTATAATTTGATCTATCTACACTAGAATTATAATGATTTTCACCATCACTTAGCTCACTCTGCCTGTAAAAAAAAACTCCCAAAGCCAGTGGTTCTCACTATGGGATCACTGCTAAATATATTATAATTACTTTCCGGTCATTCATCTCATCAGCTCACTCTGTATAAAAAATAACCCCCTGAAGCCTGAGGTTCTCGCAATGTGATCACCACTAAACATATTTATTATTACAATTAGTTTCCAGTCAGTCATCTCATTCTGAATATAAAAAAAAAAAAAAAACTCCTGAAGCCAGTGGTTCTCACTATGTAATTATTGCTAAACATATTATAATTAGTTTCCAGTCCGCTGTCTCACACTGAAGCATGTGGTTCTCACTATGCAACAATATCTATACCCCTCCTCTTACAGAATAGTTTTTTTTTTGTTTATTTTCACTGCAATTGTTCTGTGTTGATTAGTAATTTGTTCTTTTCCAATCATTTTTTTTCCATCTCTCATATTCAGAGTCTCACATAGACTATGAAATTGTGATGGCAGTGGATATCAACACAACTGCCAACAAAATATACCAACACAACTTTCCTCATGCTAACCTTTTATGTTTTGGAATTGAGGTAAGCAAGATATTGGTGAAATTATTTGTGACTCGACCATATAAAATGAATTTTTTGTACGTATTTTTCAAATATGAGATTTTGATGCTGTTAGAAAGGCTTTCAAATTTCCTTTCAAATGGTGAAAGAATTTTTGCTTTAGCGTGTTTCTAGGCCATGTTATCAAACCAGGGGATTTAAAAATTCTGAAATTTTTAGACAATCGCACTTAAATATTAGCCATTTTCAAAGTCAAAGAGTCCTCAGCTACAAGTATGTGCTTTTACTTCTAGATTTCTGACCATAATCTCCATGCTATATTGACCTTAAAATATTTAGTACAATTTAAACTTCTGATCAACTCAAACTAATTGTTTTTCAATCTATCCAACTTTGGCAGGCTATTCCTTCTAAATCTCCCTTAGTTGGTTGCAGACAAACGCTTAATTTTACAAAAGATATTCATTTTGAAATGTTATGAAATTTCTGATTCTCTGCCAAATTTAGTAGAAATCTATGAAACCTTTTTCTTAAAGTATCGTCTCAGGCAGATCATGGTTTGTCACACACTACACTGCTGGTATTTAGTTTTTCTTTTTTTTGTGTCATCTATTTATTTGATTTTCTTTATCTTCGATCATAGCCTCTCTTACCTTCTGTTTTCCAAAGAGATGGAATGATTCGGTTTCTTTTATGCCTAATCAAATGATCTAGAAAAGTTTCTGCTTTTGTTTAATTTGAGTATAAGTTTAGGAGGAAATCTTCCAACATTAGCTCTACTTGAGATTATCTCTCTTAGTTTGTTTTCTTCCAATAATCCCACAATACTCACCCAAACTCTACAATCTATAGAAACCAAAACAAAGAGATTCATAAGGAAATGGCAAGGGGTTCCACCAAGTCTAAGGGATGTTGCAATGTACTGCCGCAAAGCGAAACTGAGACTCCCCCTGAAGTCAACAGTCAATGACTACTAGTGTGAAGAAGCTAGATTAATGACAACGCTCAAAGATTCAGAGGACCCAACAGTCAGATCCATTCAGCCCCAGTTAGGATCTCACAGAAAATATAGAGTTGACAAGGCAGTTGACCAAACAAAGGAAGGCCTGAAAATGAAAGAGGTAATCAGTCTTACGTAGACTGGAAGGAAAGGACTGGACTCAAGGCTTATGAAGTAGTGGTTAAAAAAAAAGAAGGCAGAAAGAAAAAAAGACATAATTTTCTTATGAGACAGGACTCTAAGCGAATGCAGAAAGCAGTTCAGCAATCCTAACAGGGACATTGGACAAACTGAGAAAATGCATTACATAGAGATCTCTTACATGGAATGAGATCTGGCACATGGCGCCACTCAGAGTCAGCTTCCTTATCCGGGCTGTACATGGCCTTCTGCCCTCAAATGCAAATCTGGTGCGGTAGGGAATGAAAGATGATCCTACGTGCCCACTGTGCCAAGGCAAGCAAACTACAGAACATTTTCTCAGTTCCTGCAAAGTAGCTCAAAGCCAGGGCATCTACACAAGAACTTGCTACTGTAATAGATGATGCAAAAAGCACGCCAGACCAACCAAAAGCAAGGGCATTAGTATTCACATTAGAAGGTGGAACCAAATCTGGTATGGAAGGGCTTCTAACATGGATACTCACAGGATGAGCTTACTGGATGCAAGAATATGTTAAAATGATTAGCATTGAGGATAGATATGAATTTCCCCTCCCACACAAATACATAGCAATATCCCTTAACATATGAATTGTACTTGAATGTATGGAATCGCTTTTTGGTTACAGAACATCTCACAGCTTATTATTGTTCCTTAAAATAGAAACTGTCATTGAAGAAGTTTGAGTCATTAAAGATAGACGCTGTTCTTATGAGCCCACCATGTCAGCCCTTCACGAGAGTTGGGAAAAAGGGTGACTGTACGGATGTGAGGACTCAGTCTTTTTTGCATTTGCTTCAGTTGATAAACCAGTAAGTTCGTAGTTATGAATATCTTTTTAGTCTAAGTAAAGGTTTTACTCAAATTCACTAAGTTGCAAGACTGCACATGTGTCAAAAACAGTAGATGCTCCAGCCACAAATTTTTAAATTATTTTTTTAAAAATCTTCCTATATTCTGTGGATTTCATGTTGATTCTTTTTCGTCATGTATCTGCATGCTTAACATTTTAAGATTTCTTTTGTTTTAGTAAGCCTATAATAAAGGTATGACTCAACATCTACATGTATTTACTCCTAGATAGTCTAGAGATCAATATAAATTCGGTTTGAATAAAAGAACTTCTACAGATGTACATCAGTATGATCATTTTCAGTTTAGGATGCAAAACAGTTTAAATTGTTATGAGAACACATTTTAGTCCCCTTAAAACTTTCTACTGTAAAAAAAAAAAACTTTGTAACCAGACACTTGGTTAGCAAAAGTGTAGATCTAAAAATGCAGCTTAAAGAATTGAAAATAGCCAAAGGCAGTAAAGAGTAGCCTTTGATGTAATTGCTTTCTAGAATCTATATATTTCTAGGCCTAGAATTCAGATCCCCTAGCTTGAGCTAGAAACTAAAGGATATAAACACAACATTGCACTGTGCTAAAGAAATAGGGGAAAAGTTTTGAAAAAGAACAAAACACGAAAAACCTATTGCGTTTGCTGTCAGTAAGAATATATAACTGTTTAGGGACATATGAATATCACCAAACACAAAAATTTTCCTCTTTGTCTTCTCTTCATCACAAGAATGACAAAGAAACCAGCTTACATTCTTGTTGAGAATGTGAAGGGTTTTGAGACATCCCAAACAAGAGAACTCCTACTGGAGTGTTTGTCACGCTGTGGCTATAACTATCAGGAGTTTCTCTTGACACCACTGCAGTTTGGCATACCCAACTGTCGCCTTCGCTACTACCTGTTGGCCAGGCACCATGGTAGTTTCAGCTTCAATCACAGTTCTCAGGTAAAAAAAACTGACACCTCAAAGGAGGTGTGTTTTGTGTATTGGAACTCAGATATCTAGACAGAAATATTCTCTTTTTCTGTAAATTTTTTTGTTAAGTCTGGTTGTTAATTCTTGGAAAGAAATAACGCTGTCACCATATGACATCCCTCTTTGTTAAGTATTTAGTGAAATTAGAGGTTTTATCATATACTTTTATAAATTTCACGAAATGCATTGTGCGTACACATGTTTATTACATACTTAAATCTGCCATTTGACCCTTTCAGATTCTCACTGTGATACCTCAGGTTAAGGAGACGTGTCATATACCTGACCATTATAAAAAGAGGACTTGCAATCCATCAGAAAATTCCTGTTACCCCTCAGATCCTGAAGTTTCACACTTATCAGCCCACACTGAGCATGTCTCAAACGGAGGCAAATCAGACTTTCATTTGCTCAGTCCAGAGACGTGTGCACCTCCTCATCATGGACATGAAAACACCTCCTCATATACCCCCTCTGACCTCAACATTTCAACTTGTGCACTAACACAAGAGTCTGGTTGTAGGGATTTAACACAGGAACCAAATCATGCTGATGCAGACTTACGAGACGCTGGGCGTAACATGCGTTACTGTGAGGAGGAGGATAAATTTGTGAATGAGCACTCAAAATTCCTCTCTGAGTTTATGGAGAAAATAAGTGAGGAAAACTTGGACCAGTATTTGCTATCTGACAAGGAGCTTCGCTTTTTCGTGGTCATGGACATTGTCTTTCCAGCTCTCAAAAAGTCTGTTTGCTTCACAAAGAGGTGAGTTCAATAGGAAAGTCCATTTAAGAGGAAAAAAATGGGTGTGTGTTTTGATGCACATGTCAAAAATAATAATGTTTTGAAAAAATCGTTTAAGTATTTCTTTCCATCCTCGATTTCTTATAAAGCTTAAATGATCCTGGCATCAACAGTCTACTTTTCACCATTGCAAAACTTGCAGTAAGGGCCATAGGAGATATTGTCTTTTAAGTTAAATGAGAATTAACTATTAACTAGCTTTTTTTTTTCGTTTTTTATTTAACTTAGTTAAGAGATTTTCATTTATGTATGATTTTAGTTCTGCATTCGTTCTTCATTATGCATGCCCAGCAATTTCACAATTTCTGGATTCTTAAATTGTTTTAAGCAATTTTGGTTGCATGCTTGACTTATAGATGTAATTTGATAAAGAAATTGTGTTACAACAATTGGTTGCTGTGAAATGAGTCTGGAATTGACTCAGCATGGCTGATATTGTCACATAGCCCTGTTTATTTATGAAATTCAGTCAAAGTTTGAGTCGGCCTAGGGCTTCAGCTTATTTAACAGTGCTATTATTGCTCTAGCACTGTTTACCTTTTTAGATCTCAAGATTTCTAGAAGGTTCTCGAAGTGCATGAGAACATTATTTACAAGAAGTTTTTAGATTGCTTTCAAGTGATGAAATAAGTTTGTTATGTTTACGTGTTAATGAGAGTATTTAATTGGTCAATATTTTTTAGTTTACCTTGATTACCCAATATGGTAATTTCTTCCTTTTTCTAGAACTAGTTGTCTCTTTAATACTGACCAGATAAGCCTGTGTTTGCACAACTAGATTTTCCTAGAAGCTGTGGACGAGGCGTTTAAAAAGATTGCTGATAGATTGTTTAGGAGGTCGGTGAGAAATAGATTGCTGGTGCTTGTGAAGTTGTAGACTTAAAAAGAGTTACCTTGCTGTTTTAAAACTGTTCTTGATTTAAATTGATAAAATTTTCGTTCAATTTTTGGCAAAACTTGGAGTGATTTTTGTTCTTTAGTCTATTTAAATGAACTCCTTGTTACGAGAAGTGTTCAGCTAGACTGTTCAGGCTTTAACATATCTTTTTTTTTGCGGCAGCCAGAGATTCTTTACTTTTCTCTCTCGATGTTCTTTTCATATCCTAACTTACTGAGTAAGAAAAGCATAATGCCACATTTTATCACAGTTTTGCTGTTCTCTTATTAAATTGCACTGTGTCTCTGCCACACAAGACTAAATACATGATAATGTTACCTAGTATCCATTTGAAAGAATCTTATGCTTCCAGTGTCAAATCTTTGGCAAATGTGATAGGATCCATTGTTCTTTCTCAAAATGCTCATGTTATCGTGTTCTATTGCCCTTACCTATCCGCTCAATTTCAAAGATTATAATTCCCCATTCACCTCTGAGTTTGGTTTTTTTTTTTTTTTTTTTGTTTTTTAACTTTCAAATATTGCCAGTAAGAGCAGGATTTTCTACTCCTTTTATGGCAGATCAGTGAAATGAAGCGCATCCCTATCAGAGACAGCAATCTTAATCCTGTGTCCTTCTGGGAAATAATCGATCCTCTTCTAAAAAAGCAATTTTTTCACGGCTACTTCTGGCATCCTTCAAAAGTTCTTTGTTGAAAAATCGCAAGTAAAACTGCATCAGATTTCTTCCAATGTTCTTTGATTTTAAAAAGATTACCGCAAAATTGATTGTATCAACGAGATTAGGTTTTTTTAATAATAAAAAAAAATATTTAGTTAATCTTTTGATGATTTTGGCCACTATTTCACTTCTTACAACTCTGCTAGATTCATCTCCTGTATTTCATGGGGGTTTGGGTGGTGAGGTTTGCTTGAAGGGACCTTTCTCTTACAATTTCCTGTCTGTGAGTTTGACCGGCCCAAAGGAACCAAAGTCCTGAGATCACCTAGCACCAATTGATTAAGAATCTCTGTGTCTTGCAATGTTGTTTCCCTATTTTCGTTCATTGTTTTGACAGTTTTTGTTGGTAAATTCAAGGACTGAATTCTTGCTACTACATGTATTTTGCCAGTATGGCACAGACAGTTGTCACATAGGTGAACAGTTTTATAGATGCGACTGCAGAGAGATGGCTATACATTCCTTTTGACACTGTGAGGCGCCTTAAAAAGTGTCACGAAGTGTGAGGGATGACTTAAATCTTTAAAATAAACAACAACACAAAAAAACCTACATACATTTTTATAGAAAGTGTGGTTCAGAACCTGAAGGCAACATTTCACAGGCAGTAAGTAATCAGATGTCAGAGCGAGATTATCAATGCTCCTGTGCTAGCTTTGCCACTCCAATAATCACTCTGAATAAGAAAAAAGGCAATTGGGGGCAGCTCAGTTTCTAAATGTGATATCCTAAGTATTAAAATTTCAATTTTCCGACCTTACTTCGATGTTACAGACAGAAATGTTTTTGTTTTGACACCCAGTTGGGTTTTATTGCTATGCGTTGCCTTTGTTTTGTATTTAATTACGAGACATTTATAGTCATATTAGTCACGTTAAAAAGATACTCATGTTTTGACACCCAATTAGATTTTATTGCAATGCACTGCCTTTGTTTCTTATTAATTATGGCTTTTCATTTAGCTGAATACTGCCAGGAACAAGCCGTTCTTTAAAATGGACTAAAGAACTGAAATTATTCCAAGTCTTGCCGAAAATTGAATAAAATCTTGATTAATTAAAAGAAAAAAAATCAATTAGCGATCCAAGATTCTATTCACATATATCGGCACTCTTCCTCGCAGTAATCTCTGCAACAATCACTGAACCATCTTTTTGTAACTATCGCCTACAGCGCTGTCAGCTACTAGCCTAGTTATGTAAACCTGGCCTAATGAGGTCAATATTATGCAACCAATCCATGCCAGAAAAGACTAGAAGTTACCGTCTTATGTAAACACAGTTAGTTAAATATATTGACCAATCACATAATCTCATTTAACCCTCCCAAATACGTAAACATCTCCGTAAGTTTTAAGTGACATCCTAAACTAATCTGATCTAGTCTCTAGCTAAGAATCTAACGACCTCCTGTAAAAAGTTCTCGAAAAACTTCTAGAAATCCCGAGATTTAAAAGTTAGATAAAGCTAAAAAAAAAAAAAAAAAAAAATACTATAGCACTTTTAAACTAATAGCCTACCCGAGGCCGATTTTGTTTATGGTTGAATATTACAAGTAAACAAAGCCAAGTCAAAATAACAGTCGTTCCGATTGTAGATCTAGACTCAATTCACAGAGAATCTGTCACATTGAGCATCCATGTTATCTACACTGCTTAACTAAGAAAGGAAGAGGCTTTGAAGAAGTTTAGGACCTGTGCAACACATCAACTTTCATGATAAAAACAGTTCACACACCCCTCCCACCTTTATGCACACACATACACACAGGGGCAAACAATGAATTAAAAAATAATAATAATAAATCCCATTCCTTATCGCTTGGAGTTTGAGTTGTATATATCGAAATATGTTATGTATGTACCTTTCTTTTATATATTTCTCACTTCTGTGAAACTTCCTCAAATCCAAATTTCTACTGCACAAAGCAGACTCTGTTGCTTTACTGTATCACAAGGCCTCTTGTTTTTTTTTATACTGCGACAGCAATAAATTGAGTTGACTTATGGATCTACACGATTGACACGAAAAGAAACTCTCAAACTAGAAGGTTAAAAAGAGCATAACATCAGGAGTAGACTATGAAAGGAAAAAAAACCTACAGATTTAAATATTTTGATGTTTCAACACATACATATATTAAAACTGTAAAGATTAACTGAATTAATTGATTAGATTTTTTCAAACCTGGTAACAGGTATGGCCACTACGTTGACGGGGCCGGGTCAGTTGTGCAAATGTCGACAGATGCGCAGGTAACTTTTGTATACATGTATTATCTGTAACTTTCTGATCTTGTTGTAGGCAACTTTAAGCCTGAAGTGCCGTTTATCTTCTTTAAGGTTATACATGGATCATGTATTGGTAATATGAATTGCCAAAACAGTAATGACTATTTTAACATTTTGATGGAGCATACAAAGATAAAATGTTTTGATGTAATTTTGCTTCTATTTCACTTTGTAATTACATCCATTTATAAAGTCTAATTGAATCGGTTTTCTTCTTTACTTTTTAAGGGTTTATTGAAAAATTTCTCCCGTAGTTTTAGAAATTCCTCTATTTTGTTACTGAAAGTCTAAGCCTGTGTGAATATGATGCATTAATGCATTGCAGCCATCATCTGATGGTTGCCTTTTCCTTTTATCTCCCTTTCTTCTTTTTTTTTTTTTTCTTCAACTGTATTTGCTATTCATCTCCTCTCTTTCTCTCTCTCTCTCTCTCTCTCTCTCTCTCTCTCTCTCTCTCTCTCTCTCTGTGTTTCTTCTATCGCTTTGTGTGTGTGGGTGCCTGTCTCTCTCCGTGCCTGTGTGTGTCCTCGTGTTTTTCTTCTTTTTTGAGATTGAGTGAAATCCAGGCTAAAGTTAAGATACGTTCTGCAAGACACAACCTTCAAATAATAGCGAGTCTTCTATACAATAACTACCATTTTATTTATGGCTGGCAACGTCATAGTATAGTAAAATACCAATTGACTTGATAATGTGTATGTGTGTTTGTTTTTTTTGTTTTGTTTTTTTTTTTTTTGCATCTTTGTTCTCTCAACTATAAATCTATAGGACTGTATACCCGATATAGCCTATTGAACTGATCATTCCTCTTGTTCTCTCAATTAAAAATCTTTTGAACTGTATGTAAACCAGATAACGTTATAAAATTATATCCTATTGAACTGATCATTCCTCTTGTTCACTCGATTATAAATCTCTAGGACTGTAAACCAGATAAAGCCTATTGAACTGATCATTCCTCTTGTTCACTCAATTATAAATCTATAGGTCTGTAAACCAGATATAGCCTATTGAACTGATCATACCTCTTGTTCTCTCTATTATAAATCTATAGGACTGTACACCAGATATAGCCTGTAGTTCTGATCATTTCTCTTGTTCTCTATATTGTAAATCTATAGGTCTGTAAACCAGATAAAGCCTATTGAACTGATCATTCCTCTTGTTCTCTCTATTATAAATCTATAGGTCTGTAAACCAGATATAGCCTATTGGACTGACCAGTCCTCTTGTTCTCTCTATTATAAATCTATAGGTCTGTAAACCAGATATAGCCTATTGGACTGACCATTCCTCCTGTTCTCTCTATTATAAATCTATAGGTCTTTAAACCAGATATAGCCTATTGGACTGACCATTCCTCTCGTTCTCTCTAATATAAATCTATAGGTCAGAAAACCAGATATAGCCTATTGGACTGACCATTCCTCTTGTTCTCTCTATTATAAATCTATAG